>BCLG01001899.1:0-28180 GCA_001602295.1 Zoysia matrella
AATAATATCTAAAAAATTACATAATTTTTAATATAAAAATATATTTTTTATGAAAGTTTATTTAATGATGAATTCAAAAAATATAATTTTTATATAATAAAATATTATTAATTATATATTATTAGTGGTCAAAGTGATAAAAGTTTGACTTTGACTAAATCTAAAAATACTTATATTTTAAAATAGAAGGAGTATAATGGTTCCGACAATCATGAAAGTTGTGCCATAGATTCATGATTTCAAGTAGTAAATTATAACGAAATTCAAGGTAGGTAAGAAACCGGGATACAAATGTCTGATGCTACACAAATTCAGTTTAAGAATTGTAAGAGCACTGGGCTACATGGACTACTAGAACATAGGTGCGAGCAAAGCATTCTTAAATTCATTGCAAAAGCAATATTGTTTATATTTTTCTTTAGAGAGGAGAAAACTGTGTGCCACACAACATGGCGATTCTTAATTTCTTATCTATACATCGAAACAATTTCATGTTCTTTAGTCCCTCGTTATTTTTAGTATGCAATATCCCAGTATATATCTCTCGATCACCTTCCTAGCTAGTACCATTCAATTTGTCAGGTAGTGCTCTTTTCCTTACATCGAGCACGAAAAAAAATGATCACTAAAAGCCGGAGTTCATCCGCTTCCGGAACCTCCTTATGAACATATCACATGCCTCGTCAATCTCCTCGTCCATGTTGAACTCCAACCCTTCAACCTCCCGGTTGCTTCTGATGATATCAATGACCGACGGCTCGTCCACCGCATCAAGCTGAACACCATGATCGTCATGACCATCCCCGTCACCATTAATGCAACAACTGTCCTCCTCGAACAGGGAGTGGGTCCAGTCAGGGAACTCATGGTCACCTTCATCGAACATAGCCACCTCAGAGAGATCAATCACGCCGACGTCACGTTCATGATCATCGGCAGTAGCAGCAGCCGGCTCCTGGCTGCCAGCCGCCACGGCCCTGCGCAACACGAGAGCCCTGTCGCCGTGCTCCACCCTGGCCCGTTTCTGATGCCGGCCGTCCGACGACACGAGCGACTGTATCCCGCGAGACGCCGCGCCGACCAGAGCCGTCCTGCGGTGGAGCGACGCCAGGACGAGGAGCCTGGTGCGCAGAACTTCGGTCTTGATCTTGAACGCAGTCACGGCCTTCTTCAGGAGCTCCGGGGCCTTGCTGATTCTCATCTTTGGTGTGGAGAAGGGATGAAGCTAGCTGCTTGTCGAAGATAACTAGCGCTAGTGAGGAGTAGTTGCAGTGTCTCGAGCCTGGCATTAGTAGGTGGATCGGATGGATCGGTGAGTTTCAGAGGACAGTTCGCGGCAGGCAGGATTTTTATAACCAGGGAAGGTAGGTGAGAACTGACAAATGAACTGCGCAGCTTTGCTTGTGTCAAGGTCAGGTTTTTAGTAATACTTCTATTTGGCACCTCGAAGCGTGAAAAGAACACACTTGAAAAAAAAAACAAATACAGGAGGAATGTGGAGTAAGCACTGCAAATTAAGAACAGAACGTTGCGAGTGGAAGCAAGCTCAAAGGCCCGTGCATGGCAAGGAAAAAGCAGGGAAAAAAAAAGGTATTCCAGGTAGGAAAAGTTCAATCTGGCAATAAAGCGCACCGGCGTGAAGGCGGAGATTGGCTCCCCCGGATCCGAAGCTCCAAATCCTCTGTAAATAATACGCCGGCTGGTGATGGCCGTTCTCACCGAGCACCGAGAAGCTCCAAAGGCGGCGGGATTTTCTAGGTCGCTGTTCCCGTGTGATTCATGCATTCCCAAAGAAGGGGGGCCAAAGTGCGCTGTGCTTTCTGGTGGTGCTTTTCTTCTGTGTGTGCGCGGCCGCGTTTTGCTGCTCCTCAACGCGGAAAGCGAATCGGATCGTGTGCAAGTGCAAGCTGCTTACTGCATGTACCGAACTTGCATGAGAGCTTCGCCTTGAGGTGGCGAGCAGCTGGATGCCATCGTCACGACGTTGCTTCGTACCATTGCACGACGGCTGAGGAGCCTGGAAGCTTACGTGTGCACATTGTGGCAACTGAAAACAACACGGTGGGGATTTAAGAATGGAATGATTATACCATGGTGAGAACAATTTAAGAATCTCCCGCCTTAGACAAACTCGACAACCTCAACATCGTTGCAAGGTTGTCCTTATGCTTTCAATCCTTTCTCCATTTCAAAATATAAACATTTTTAGATTTAAGCTAAAGTCAACTTTTACCATTTTGATTACTAATAATATATAATTAATAATATTTTAACATATAAAAATTATACTTTTTAGATTCATCATAAATAAACTTTCATAAAAAAATATATTTTTATATTAAAAATTATATAATTTTCAAAATATTATTAAGTAAAGATTAAAATAATTTGACCTTATCTAAGCATAAAATACTTATATTTTAAAACGGAGTAGTATCATCTTTAGGGTGTGCCTATATACAAGATTGCTCCTAACCCTTGGGAAAAAAAAAAAGAGAGAGCATTTACCAGTGGCAATACACATGTACAAAACAGAATCGCCACTTCGCCGTGTAAAGATCCTGATACCCCCAGGCATTATGCTAAGAAGATCTGGGTTATCGGGAGAGAACACCTGCCGTCTGTCTACTCCTTGGACAAAACTGCCATAAGTGCAACTACCACAGATCTCATAGTGGGCCTCATACTTGGCACCTCCTGTGTGCAGGACTTCGCGAGGTACGCGATCTGATGGAGAGGAAAGCAAATAATTTCAACACGCCGTGTTTGATTTTACTGCTGAAAAAAAGAACTGTGGGCTTGGTTTCACTGCGTCCCTGACCTTTAGAACCGAGTCGATGGGATAATCCCCTGCTAGCCTTGGATCAATCAGTTCCAGCAGAGCTTCCTTGGGGTCTGGCATGCTGAAAGCATCCTCAAACTGCAAAAACAACGGGTCCATTTGAACTTTGGAAGAATAAAATACATACCAGCAAGCATACACAAATGATCTTATCTTGCTTGACATTATTTGTACCATGTCCACAAACATAACTGTAATTTTGATTTTCAGCATTTCGTGCAATACAACGATATGGCTATAACGATCCACTATATGGGTGATACCAGATAGTGAATGTTGTGGCATGGGCCGTGGACCAGTTCAACCATGGCAGAGAATCACGTGAAGATAAATATCAGTATAAGCAATTTGTTCGATAACATCATTTAGTTTAATCTGTTAGTTTGTTAAGCACCGGCTCTTTATAATGGGCATCGCAGATTCATTTGAGTTGACCATAATTAGAAAAAAAGATACTCAGTCTCCCTTGGGAGGGCAAGCTAGTCGTCTAATTGTGCTGATAATCCCAGCCATAACAGTGGAAGTACGCCTGTGATGATCCAAGCTAAAATTTGAAAGTATTAATGGTGATACATGCAGTAACCATGAGAATTCGGCAAGCTTAGATAAATATGAATGTGAAGAATTAGGTTTTGAGCTGATGCTCCCTGGATCCCATTGGTGCAAAAGCATTGAGTGATACCATCAATTAAAAACTTAAGAAAGAGGTGCATGCATTATGGTTAGAGAAAGGGTTAAAAACAAAATGCAGAGGGGAAATACCATATAAACTAGGCTGATGGCATCATTTGTAGATCCAGATGATTTCACAATAGCTTCTTTGGCTGAAAGGAGTTCATAAAGCACAATACCAAAAGCATACACATCCACCTTAGGAGAAACTTCACCATATCGAGCGTACCTGTAAATAAATATTTTGGTAATGACAGGTATAGTTGTAAATGGGACATAAAATAGCAGTGCACAGTGCTGCCGACAGAGTGCACATATATGATGTTATGAACACTGAAAATAAGGCTAGTTCAGATCCTGAGACTTACTCCAGAGGCATGTAACCAAATGTACCAACAACTCGCATTGGAAGTGACTGTGACACACCTCCCATTTCCACAAGTTTTGTTAGTCCAAAATCTGCGAGCTGCATGGTTTAACATTCAGATAAGGTGGCTAAAAATGTGGGCTGTTTCACGAACAACTTCAACCTTTGCTCGGAAGTCCTTGTCTATTAGGATGTTTGCTGACTTGATATCACGATGAACATACACTGGAACAGTGTGTTCATGAATGTATTCAAGAGCTCTAGCAGAATCGAGGGCTATTCGCACTCTAGTAGCCCACGAGAGAGGTTCATAACCTACATAGAAATATATCATTCGAATAATTTAGAGAAAATATCAATACATCATGGAACTCAGTATATCAAAAAAGAATTAAGTATTATACCAGTTCCACGGAGATGCTGGCTTAAGTTTCCATTCTCAATAAATTCATAAACAACGAAAAAGCAACTCTCAACACAATAACCAATCAAGCGCACCTGTGGACACAAAGGCATAACTGAAAAGCTATTCCAACATGGAAAAATCTGATGTTATGCTATGCAGGAAAGAAACCCAGATCTTTCGTAAACTCTTAAGGAATGTTTCATTTCCTGAGACAAGCTGCGAGAAACAAAAAGACACATACTAATTTATATTATGCTCTTTCAGAAAGTCAGAGGGTCACCAACCAGATTCGAGTGATGGACGTGTGTCAAAACCTGTAGTTCAGAAAGGAATTCTTGAGATGCCTGTGCATCCATTTTCTTTATGGCAGTTTTCTGAAGACATAAGAGAAACAACATCAGTTGTGAATCTTCAGTATTATTTTCTCACCTCGATGCAGTCATATGTGCGTCAACACTGAGGAAATGTTGAACTGACCTCGCCTCTAAGCTCAGCATAATAAACAGAACCATAACCACCTTGCCCAATTTTGTGCTCCATACTAAAGCCCTGGGTAGCATTGGAGAGTTCTTGATAGGAGAACTCTATGGACCTTTCAACCTTAATGCCCTCAATTTGTGAGGCGTTACCTGTAAAGACATATAGTGGCAAATACATAAAAACAAAATACTATTATATTTGTGCACAAGATAAACTTTTGCCAAGATAAATGGCAGCTATTTCATTAAACAACAGCAGCCGTATAAAAACTTCTACCAAAGAAGATACATAACTAAGTATCAAAACTAGAAAAATGATATGTGAATTATGGTTTTGTGTGCATGTGTTAGCATGAAAAAGCAATGTGTGTGTGTAAAGAAAAAAAAAATCAAGTGCCAGAGCTTGGCTGGAGCAGCTATAAATTGCAAGGTAGCTTGTCATTACCAAGTTGGATAGACACCTCTGGGCTTGGACGCAATCTCAGTTTTTGCCTCCTATAAAACGTGGCAATCAGCCAGATGCCGACAATCAAAACAACTACACAAGTTATCACAATTCCTGCTACTGCACCTCCAGAAAGGCTCTTTCCTGTTCCATTTAGTAGAATGTGAGTTAAACACCACTGTTCTGATCAATTACGGTCCTTGCAGTTTTTCTTTTTGATGTTTGAATAGCCTTAAAACAGAAACATAATGGCTCATAAAATTGTAGATGAGTGCCTGCACTGCAAAAGATGATGGACATATATCAGGAAACGATAAATATAACATAAATAGCAGTTGAAATTGCAACAGAAAAGGGAAAGAAATAGGTACCCTGATTCCAGAGGTAGAAAACTACCATTTGGATCTGAAAAATACAATAACAAAGCACATTAATCTGATGCCCATGATTAACGTGTCAATAATAAATGTTTATAGAAATGTATGCGTATTAAAATTTATTTCATTAAGTATCCACAACAGTACTACTATGAATATGTACAAATAAACTAATGTAGGTGCTGTAGCTTAGCCTAAAAGGCATTGGTAAGGTGAAAACGATTCGTGAAAACTAGCTGGTGCATCTTCTGCCACCCAACTGATATTGCTAAAAAAAAGCAATGGTTTTGCTTAAAGAAAAGGTATTGACTTTCCAACTGTACCGACTAAATAATTACCTGGTACTAAATAATTAACATGACTGAAGTTACCAGCCACTAAAATCCCAGTAACACACCAAAATACAACATCAATCATTCAATCAGTTGTAACAAAGTCGGGCACAGCATTGTTTACTTATGATGACATGTCCATTGAATGTAAAATCGCAATTGCAATCAAACTAATTGGCACAAAGCATATGGACGAAGCAAATAATGTGATTTTTGTTGTTACTCTGAGCCATTCACAAACAGGATATGAAAATCAAACACTAAAATTGAAAGAAAGAAAAACTAGAGGAATCAATTGTTCAATACAACTCAAATTCATTCTCAATTAACAATTTAACCCGGACAAACGAAACTCGAAACGGGACCAAAGCCCTCACCTCTCACCGGGATAAAGACAATCCCCTTCCCGGAGACCCCGTCCATCCCGGGGTTATACAGCCTGAGCAGCTCCATCTGCGCCGGCGACGAGAAGCCGTACCTCTCCGCAGCCGAGGCGAGCGTCTCCCCGTCCCAGAGCGGGTAGGTGAGGAACAGCCCGTACCGCTTCGACACCTTCTCGTCGCCGCACGAGCAGTTGACGGTGACATTAACCGTCCGTGTCTTGCCCACCGGGCCGGAGTTAGTGTGCTCGAGCCACGCCGCGGTGGTGAGGTTGGCGAACTCCGAGGACACGTCGTCGTATGTCTCGCCGCGGGAGAGCGCGTGGGGGATCGACCCGGCCAGGAACGTGGCGGAGGCGGCGGCGGGCGCCGGGAGCGAGAGGCAGGAGCAGACGAACGGCACGCTGACGCGCTCGCCGGTGAGCACGTAGTTCGGGTCCGTTATGGAAGGGTTGTAGGGGAGCAGCGCCTGGTAGTCGGTGTAACCGAAGAGCGAGGCGATGAAGGTGAGGTTGGCTTCCGCCGAGAAGTAGTACGCGGCGAGCGCCAGCGGGCACCCGACGCGGCAGCCGTCGCCGGATGCCTGCGCGTGCACCGCCGCCGCGCCGGCGACGAGCAGCAGGAGAGGAGGTACTAGCATGGTGCGTTCCGCAGTGCGGGACAGCGGGGTGGGGAGTGGCAGACGGATACGGGGAGCGAGCTTTTGCGGAAAGACGACGCGTCGACGGGCGGCGGCGAAGTGGCGGTTTCCATGGACGCACATGTGGGCCTAGGATTCCGTGGGTGGTTCTTTGGACGTTGGCCCTTTCGGCCCGCTACAAAAAGTATAAGGCCAGGTGGGCTAGGCCCAGAAACTGTATACTGTTCGGCTGTACTCTTAGGTGGGCTAGGCCGTCAACTGGCAGGCACAGTAATTGGTCTTAGTTTAGATTGAGCTCTGTTGATCATGGTTTCAGTTTGTGAAGTTCTGTATTTTGTTTGCAGATGATGCGCTGTAAGTTTGTAGAACGAGGCTCCGTTTGAAATGGAGGAAACGTTTCGTTTCATACATTTTTTCTTGTGAAAAATAACTATTTTTTATAAAATTCAATAAAATTACTGCATTTCAAACGAGCGGTTTTTGTTCTTGCGCCAGATGTAAATATAGCAACGTTGTCACTAAAATTTATGGAAATTATTGAAAGAAAGACCGTTTTCTACTCCTATCTTTGATGCCACTACCACTGTGCTCATTCATGTTCCTGAACACTGAATAGCGAGTTGCTCTGAATACCAACACGGTCCGAGGACGACGAGCCAACATTGTTACTACACCCAATATGCTCACACGCTCAGTCGCGGACACATCAATAATCCTTTCTCACTGTTTTTTTTTTCTCATAACACTGGCTGCTGCTGCGGCTTGTGGTGGTGGATCAGGAGCGCATCGATCGGCAGCGTGACCGAGAGTCGAGGATCCTACTCCTACCACCAAGCTCACTGCACCAGCTACAGGCAAGTGGCTGTTGCTGACAAGTGACAACAGAGTTCAGACTGCGCATCGCTAGCTACGTGCATGCCTGCATCAAATCGCCCTCCGAGATCGGGTCCACGTCCGTCGCCGATGAGCCGTCGCTGTCACGGCCCAGGGGAAACTGAAACCTTTCGCCAGACGCGACGTGCCGTGGCATAGCCGGCCATGCATGCCCTCGGCCGTGTCTTCGTCGTCGTCGTCGGAAATGTCAATGCCAGAGTTCAATGGCCAAGGAACAAGGCGCCGGATCGAGCTGCGCGTTGCCAATCAGCAGTCTCTCGTGAGAAGAAGAGCCTCGGAAGAGGAATACTGTATTCAAGTATATACGTGTACGAGTCTACGTAGTATTTGCGTACAAGAACAAGTTGCGGTGTCAACCAGTAGCTGGCCAGTCGCGCCGTGGTACCACCGGAACGTCTTGAAAACGAGGTGGCCGGCTCTTCGCTTGATGTAGAGTCGTCAGAGTCTACGCATCTGGCTGCAACGACGGAGCTGATGCATAATTACACAGGCTAGCTATACGTGTCGATCCCTCGATCTCGGACCCAGAGCACAGGGAAACGACTCGCCAGCGTTACGTATCCACTGAGCTTGACCACCGGAGGAATACGAGCTGGCCGGATTGGGTTTGACATTACGCGGTACCAGTACGTACTTGCTCATGCATGCATGCGGCGCGCTCAAGCACGTCGCCGCCGTTGATCGTTAGTACCCTTGCAACTGGCCGGCGAGCGGGGCTGCTATCCAGCGAGCCATTGATGGAACTGGAAATACAGCAGGTACGCACCTGGAATTTCTGAAGCCGACGGGGCCGTACGCGTACGCGCGCGGGTCAGAAGGAGACGACAAAGGCGGGGCCGTCTCACTGGTCAAGTGAGGCGGAATGTCTATGCCACTGTGCAAACGTTAAAGCCTCTTTTGTAACAAACGGGAATTTTTTTCCCTTTTTTTCGTTTTTTTATAAAATTAAATTGATTTCTATAAAAAATTTTGTAATATTTCTGCGAAAATCCTACGTTTCAAAGAAGCCAAAATTTAGTGCAAATTTTATGGATATTTGCAGATTACTCAGTAAAATTTAAATTTAATGTAGATTTGTGAGCATGATCATTTGCATTCCTAATGGAGAGTCCTCAATGCAGTCACTCGAAAGCTCATTCTTACCAGTGACCACTGTCAGGAAAATCCGTTATGCCACTTTGCTAGTCATGACATTTTTATTGTCATATGCCTTTTACATGCAGTTATTGATACGCAGTACTATAGAGTAATAGTACTTTGTAGGGCAATAGCTGAAAGTGCAGCTTTTATCTCCGCATGTCATGTTTTGGACGAAGCCTTTCTGAAACTTATATCGTTTGGACAAAACCCTTAAGGCCATGTTCGATTTCAAAAAATTAGGGAAGGATTAGGGTGGCATGAGGGGGAATAAATCCTCAATTAGAGAGTAATCGATGATCATTCTCTTTCTAATCCACTTGGAATTAAAAAAAAAAAACCGAACACAGCTTAAGGGCTTGTTTGGTTGTTCCAACTTTTAGGCTATGTTCGGTTAATGGGGAATAAGAGAGGGAATGGATGGGAATGAATCTATTACTCTTTTAAGTGTGGATTTAATTCCATTCATTCCACTCCAATTCCCTCTCTTCTTCTCATAAACCAAACGAGCTCTTACATGGATTGGGGTAGGATTGAATGGAAATGAATCTATTACAAGTCAAGTATGAATTGAATCCCTCCCATTCCACCTCAACCCCTTTCAAAATGAGGCAAACCGAACAAGCAATCCGGTTGTCCTGTGCTTCTCAAACAGCTGCAGCCAGAAGTGAGAAAACAGCCCTTCATACAATTTGACTGTCGAATTGTAGACAAGAAGAAACGGCAAGGACCTACCCAATTCAATATGTGTGGCAATGTATACATACGGAGTATCTTCAAGTATTTATCACCCTACTACAACATGGGACGCCCGGGCCCTGTCTTACCACTGCCAACTTATCCATTAATAGAGATGTAATCATTTGGCCTTATCATCTCTCTCTCTCTCTCTCTCTCTCTCTCACCTACTTATTTTCCCTTCGTAACTTGTACTATAAAAGCCAATGGCAAGTCAGCTATATGAACCAAACTTGCTTTCTGAACTCCTTGCCAAGGAAAACTCCACTAACAAGCATCGACACAGTAGCCAAGCTAGTAGGCACTCAAAGCTGTTCATCAATGGCAAGCTTCCCACGCCTCCCGCAACAGATGGAGCATGGCCACACCAATGCTTCCCACAGCTTGCCAAGCTACTTCTTCTACCACCATGGTGGTGCAGGCACCGCAGATTCAGCCATCCCTGAAGACGCCTCGATGGAGACTTCATCTGTGGTTCTTGACACCTCGCCACAACGCACTGCTTCTGTGGACAAGAAGAGGAAGCCCGGACAAGATGGTGCCAGTCACTGCTCTGCTCACTCCAAGGTATACTAGTATACTAGTAGATTACTGTCATTTTCTTTAAAAAAAGTTTAATAGCTCTGATATATATTTAGTTTCTTCATGATCTGGCTTACAGTTTTCCTTGTGGTTTGAATCAACAAGCAGAACTCGAAGGAGGAGAGCAAAAAGAGGGGAGGAAAAAGAGAGAGAAACCGCAAGGAGGAGATGGAGGAGGAAGAGGCACCCAAGGGGTACATCCATGTCAGGGCAAGGAGAGGGCAGGCAACAGATAGTCACAGCCTTGCAGAGAGGGTACTCTACCCAGCAAATTTCCTGTCATGTTATGCGTCGTTGTAGCTTGTGTAACTTGAGCTTGGTTGTTTGGGCCTGCCTTTTCCTGATCTATTCTGGCATTTCCTTCAGGTGAGGAGGGAGAGAATCAGTGAAAGGATGAGGGTGCTGCAGGCCCTGGTCCCTGGTTGTGACAAGGTTAATTTAGTTAACTAGTAGTAGCACTAAATATAAATTTCTCCGTTGCAAATTAGCTGTAATCCTAAAAATGTGCCGTTTTCTGCAGGTTACTGGGAAGGCCCTAATTTTGGACGAGATCATCAATTATGTGCAATCCTTGCAGAACCAAGTTGAGGTAAAACACATTTCAAACAGTAATTACAAAAAAGACTAGGTGATGCATGTCGACAATATAGAGATTTAGATTAATTTGCAAAGTATATATATATATATATCCTCTCTCCTGATTGTTATGCAGTTCCTTTCCATGAGGATTGCTTCTCTGAGTCCGGTGCTGTATGGTTTTGGCATGGACAGTGACGCCTTCGGTGACCAAACTCAAGTAAGAAGCATCTCAAAATTATTCAATACCCTATGTTTTCTCCCTTCCCATTCCTCCCTCTTTTCAATGCCTTCGCAATCTCATCATGTTTTCAAGATCGAAGGGATGCTCCACCACCACCACGAGGCGCTCGCGATGCCCGCTTCAATCCTGAACAGGGCTCCGCCTCAATCTATCATGGTCACAAGCACCTCCACCTCCACTGCATCCTACGAGGTTCACGGCGACGGCGGCATCTCATTTCATCAGGTTCGTCTTCTGTTCCGTTTCCCATCTACTACTGCCTTGATGACCAACCATTCAGGATCCAATTCCGAACCACTGTAACCCGGCTCATGAGGCTGACGGGCCTGCCCGATCGAACAATCTTCAGGACGGTGGCAGCTACATCGTGCAAACAGTGGGTGACGTGCCCAGGCAAGAACTGTTCGATCAAGTGGTGTTCAGTAACCAAATGTGCTCCTTTCAGTAGAAAGAGAGTGAGGAAGAACAGGAGTAGACATCACTACAGGGACAGAGGGTAATTCAGCAGCTGTTCTTTGACAAAGCTGAAATTCTACAGCTATCTGCTGAGATAATATCTTAATTTTAAAATCGTTTTTTCCCTTGTTTTCGCATTTACAGGACGAAATAATTCTGCGGTGGAGTTAGACGCACCAGATGAGTTTGTGATGTTGGACCTAATCCATCCCCTTATCTGGTGACTGTAACGAGAGATGTAGCTAGGATTAACTGTAGCAGTTTATCACACGTTATTACTGTTAGATGTGAAGTCCTTCTTTTTTTTCCTCAGTTAGGCACTGCTTTGGGGCTCGCCCCAACAGCTTCATGCCATTGTACTCTCTTGGAAAGGAAAAAACAGTTTGTTCATATGAAATGGTAGTTTTTTTTCCAAGATCGTTCTTACCACGTTTCACATGAATGTTAGTTTTTTAACCTCCATCTCCAGTCATTCGAAAAAAAAAAAACAGCAACAACGAATAATTGTCTCAATTTCAGTACTGGACGCTTACAGGATTGCAAATGGGAAATGCTATTCATCACTAGTAAAATGTGGATGTACGATAGGTACTCGTCCCTGCATGGACAACGGCAAGTCGGTTCTATTTCCTCTTCAGATTAGCTTTCGTTGTACTCCTGGAGAACAATTTGCGCCATCATCTATCAAGGCGCCAGAGACTCCCGTTCTAAATTGAAAGTCGATTACTGTATCATCTGGATCACCATTTGCCATGAGTACGGACACTTTTGACGGACGCGAACAATCCATGTCCTGTCCTGTCCATCGACGCCACGTTCTCGATCGCCTCTGGGCTCTGACCGATCAAGCGTCTCCATGCATAACCCCCTCGGCGTCAAATCAATCGCCTTTGAACCTGAACCCGGCCGGTCGCTAGCTCGAAAGTCTAGTCGGCGTCCCGACCGTGCGACACGGGGATGGACAAAGGATGAGTCGGTGACGAAACGGCGGCGGCGACAGTGAGCTCTCGCGTTGTCTGCCCGGGGCCCGCTCACCAGCTAGGAACGGTCGTCGAACGAGCGCGCGCCCGTAGCTAACACAGTTGCGCACGGGGTAGATCGAAAGAGGGCGTTCTATGCGCGTCGATGGCGACGCGACGGGACGTACGCCGTGGGCGCGCGGCCGACATGCAAGAGCGCCGGGGCCGGGGGACAGCCGGCGAGCTACCCCGCACGGCCGCATGGGCGAACGTTGGGCCTCTTTGGATTGGATGAATTTTTTTTTTTACATTTTTCTGTAAAATTAAATTGATTTTTATAAAATTTTTGTGAAAATCCTGTTAAAGAGTTGGGGGGCGGTTGAGGCTGCCCGGCGAGGGACATGCGCACTCACCTAAGGACACTGTTGTTGATCTTGTCTTGATTAAAATCGTATTTGATTTGATTCGACCCCCTGTGGGGCGTCGTCCACAGCTACTAACGAGTGAATGATGAGTAGAGCACTATATAGTGCTACAGCTAGCTACGGTGGTCGACTCATGTGCCCTCCACATGTGTGTGGCCAACGTTGTTAGCAGTGTGCTTGGAAGCCAAACATATTAATTTGACTACATATTTGTATACTATGTATGATCGGTTTAGTTTAACTTTGTATCAAATTTGAATTTCTTAAAAAATTTCTCGATCGGACATTTTTTTGGGAAGAGCCCACACGCTTTGAGTTGAGAGTGGCACTATGCACTGCATTGCATGCATGGGCATGTGACGAATGAGAGGACGCACGGCCCTCCATGCCGCGCTGCCTTTCTGCTTCTTTCCAGTTTTCACTGCCTAGCTCTGCGTGCAAAATGAAGCAGAGGCTCCTGCGTCATGGGCGTAAAAGTACGACGACGTGGTCAAAGCGATCTAGCAGCAGTACCACACAATGATGCCGCTGAAAGAAAGCCGTATTACGTTTCCTGTGGCATACATGAAGCTGCCATACGGCCACAGTAACCTGAATCAATTCAGAAGCATTAACGCCAAAGTCGGTACTGCAAACACTATGCTACGCATCAGGATTCAGGCAATCGTTTTGGCCACCAACCTTGCTCGCCCTTCAGTCGCAAGTGCAAGTAATTCAATGCCGCGCAGAAAGGGAAAACGATCGAACAGGCGTTCTACGTACTGTACCGTCTGTACGTAGTAAGATCAAACTTACGAGATCAGTTTAACTGGAGCGGTCGAGTAGCTTTCGTTCGCTTCTGTAGTTTAAGATTGCGGCATCGCTTCAGGTTGTCAGCTCGAGAGAAATGGCCTCGATCTCTTCTCGATCGTTCTCCTGATGCCCATCCCACCGTGCCGCCGGTCACAGCTATGGCCAGGACGGGTCAAACGCCATCTGCAACGATCGCCGTCCCGTCGAACGCCCCCAGATCAGACGGAGTAGAGGAGTATAGATGCCTTCCCCGTCGCTGTCTCAGCGTGAATGTCCCACCCCGGCAGGCCATATCGATCGGAGAACACGACAGCTACGTCCGAAAAGCATCTTCAGATCCCTGAGGTCTGCAGCGCAGCGCGGCGCGGCGCGGCGCCATGTGACGTGCCCCGCGCGCTGGAGAGAACGGAGGTGCACGAAACGCACGCGCAAAACGGATCGTGCGGCAGCGAGGGATGGAGCCGGAGCTTGGCGATCGCACGCGGCGGGGCCGGGTGGGCGCATGCATGGCATGGACCCCGGCTTGGCGGGCGGGCAGGCGGGCTGCTCCGTCCAGTCCAACGGCCAGGGGCAGGGTGCATGGCAGCGGCGGTGTGTCTGCGGCCGGGCGTGTGCAGTGTAGCGGAGTGGTCGGGGCAGGGGCTTGTCTCGGAGAGAGGATTCTGGGGCCAGCCAGCCGCCCGGGAACACCAAGGCGCTTGCGAGATTGGCGCTGCTAGCTGCATGCCATGGTCCGGCCGGGCTGACACAGATTAATTGGTGCTTGTGGCCACCCTACTTTGGTTTTGCATGTGTTGGAGGATGCTACGTGTCGCCACCAGGTTCGTCATGGCGGCGCGCGGTGGTGGAAATAATCCTGTGGGATTCGAATCCCGTCTGTCCTAGCTCCGTATCAAGCTTGAATGGCGCAAAGGAGATTCCATGGAACCTGGAAAAACTACTCATACCGACCTTAGGAAACCACCGTACTAGTCTTTCTAGGTAACGCACGTTAAGCTCCACGCATTCGGTGAAATGGAAGCGGATCGCGCGACCGTGAACTTGTCCAGTTGGTCCCGACGTGCTCCGACCGGTTCTCCAGAGAGAGGTGAGCGCCATCCACCTGCGACGCCATGCCACGATGATTCACAGGTCATTTATGATCTGGGCCGTGCCCACTCAATGCTCGGCCAGCTTTTGGCGGCCGCGGCGCCGTGGCCTGGGTCTGGTACTCTGGTAGCTGTACGGCTCGCCGCCGCACCGGCGTACGCCGCGCTTGCTTGCTTGCCTCGCGGATCCGCCTCTCCGTCGCAGCAACGGACGCGCCGTATCCCAGCTAGTGGTCACCGCTTGCCTGATGCTTTGGGGGTGGTCACCGCTCGCCTCTGTGCTGGTGGTCGCAGCCGGCAGGCCTGACCCGCGGCGCGTGTGTTGTTTAACCATTAGCTCACAAGTCACCAACTAGATTGCCAATGCGTCATGGCATTAAAGCACCAAGGTAGGTTCAAGCGTCCAGCACTTCAAAGTACTCCAGTAGTTTTCTCACGATATACATCGAGCCAATGAAATCCGGCACCGATAAAAAAAAAGGGAAATTCGGGCGTGCACACAAAAGAAAGGCCGTTGATAGATTCATTCCTTATTTGGAACACAAAATTCTCACGAATCATTCAGAAATTTCATAGGCAGCAATTGAATTTGACAGAAAAAAATGCAGGATTCAAGAAAAATTTGCATCAACATATTACATATCCTTTGACACTTCCTGGGAACTGAATTGTTCATGTCCAGTTATAAAAAATGTTAAACCAGTGTTGGTAGTGTCAGGTTCATAGATATAACCAAAATGAGCAGGAATCTGAACAACATGACAGTAAAAGAAATTCACGGTTTATGGCAACCACAGCAATCCAATGCCATGTTTTAGCACACTAGATATTCATGCAGTAGAAGAAAAACTTAATCTGATGCAGTAGGCAGAAATGGTAGGTGCAAACGTTTGCAGCAACAATACATGCACTTGGACAGGTGAGAGCAAAAGTCGAGGGAGATTCAGTTATTACAAGGGTCATGGTAAGAGACCAACTGGCAGTCATCTGACTCTTAAGAGAGTCCCTAACTGGTTCTTCAGAAAACTATTAGTAACAAACAGGCAAACAGATTCTAAAATCTGGGGGTTTCTGCAGGCCAATAAGGCAATAGGTAGCTATGAGGTAGCCTTGTCGCAGCAGCATCTCCAGGAAAGCAAAGTCTCTCTGTGCTTGATCCGCGTTCTAAGCTTTCTGAAGTTCATATGCAAGAGTATATCAGAAGGGTATGCAGAGAGGAACGTTTAATAACAAAGCAGGTAGGCATAGTTGAATTCTCACTTGAATTGGAAGGTAGAGCTTAAATTCAGGTGGGAGCTCCTCATCTGAATAGAGGCGATCAGAAAAATAAATTCTGCGAAGTCGACAATTTGCATGAACTTGCACTCGCAATGTCTCGACATAGTTTGTGCCGTACGCTCTCTTTGTCAGGTCAGCAAGATTCAACTGAATGTTGTTCCACCCATCGTCAAGCTTCAGTGGCATTGTGCATATATATGGCTTCACTCTAGTAACAGACTGGAACAGTTATAGAAGTCAGTATGATTGCTTGCACCAAGTGTAGAAATAAACTTTTAGTGACTCAGATTTCAAAAAACAACATACCGAAAATATATGATTAAAAGAAATCATGTGAATTTTCATAACCTTTAGGGCTCCATTGGAACGCATGAATTTCACAGGAATCTCACAGGAATTTCACAGGAATCAGTTCAGTTTTACAGGAAAAACGTAGAAAATGGAAAAAATTCCTGCGTTCCAAAGGAGGCCTTATAGTCAAACTTGAAATATAAATTAGAAACTACTAGACACCAACTATCCTGGTTCGATAAAAAAAAATTCAGCATGATCTATAAGTTTCAATGCATGAAGTTGAAGAGTGCACAATTGTTAATCCTACAAACCACAGATCCAGTATTTTTCTAACTACGATCTATGTTCTTTACAAACAGTGTGTGGGCAACTAATCGCTTCCGAAAATAAAATTAAATCAAGGAAACTGAAGTCTGAAAGCATAATGAAATGGTAAGGAGTCAGTGATGAAACAGCATCAAACTAGATAAGCGATTCTCATAATTTGTCCAGAAAATGGAATCTTACACACTTGAAAGTTTGATGCTCGAAATCGCCGGCGAACATTCTTATCATCCAGAACTTGGATCTCAAATGTGAAGTACTTCTTCAGATTTTTCACAATAATGGCCAAGAAAGGAAGCTTGATGCCAAGAGTAGCAGAAGGATCAGCCGGGCATGTGATATAAGTTGATTGTACATTTGTTCCAATGATTTCAAGTACATTTGACTGAATATCTTCATCCTGAGGCCTTTTAATGTGCCCATTCACAACTGCAAGTTAATAAAGCATTAAGCAAAAGAGATGACATCCCTCACTGATGGAAATAACCAAATCCGCATATTTGACCATTTTTTAAATTAAATCAGAATGATGCACAAATGTATTTTTCAACAGAAAAGTGTACACTTCAATACCATGAAGTTATGCACAAGTCAAACACCAATAATATTATCACTGTGCTTAATGAGCTACCGTGTCCTACAACTAGGATATCACAGCTGTTTAGGAAAAATATATCAGCAATTCAGATCAGAGAACTAAAGATATGTTGCCTGTTCCATGCTTAAATTATGTAGCTGCTAAGTGACAACTCATATCTCAGACATGTATCAAAAACACAATTTCTTTTCCTCCTTAAGGTCAAAGTCTTTACATCAAATCTCAAAAAAAAAGGTTCTCTCTTAATATAAAAGAACTAACATAAATAAGAAAATCTGTCAGTAGATAAAGAAATATTACAGCCAACAATTTAAATTACAACAGAAGCCTCCATGTTATATCTCTCCAAGCAAATAAAAGGCCATGAAAGACAATGATCTGAAACGGATAATGCCTTAGGAATTGGCAAATCAGTTCCATACCAAATGAAACAGTGCTCTTATAACATCAACAAAACATCAGGGACAAAGAGGAAAATTGTTAAGGACAAGATTAAAGAGATCAAGCATGAACATTGACGCACCTTCCTTGTCCCATATCTGCAGTGGCTTTGTCCTGACCAATCATAACAAAAATAAAGCATTAGATATCGTGCTGTCGAAGATTGCAGCATAGTACAATAAACTTAAGTAAGATCACCATGCTACGCACCCGAGACTGTAGAGAATGGACAGGAACCCAGACTGAAATGTATTCTTGAACATATTTTGAAGCTTGCACGATCAACTAAGCTGCAAAATATAGGAATAGGAAAAGAATAAGAACCAATAACACATTCATTCAGCAAATCAAGGTGCTATCTATATCATAGGAACTTCACATTAAATATCTCAAAACAATATAAGGATCTAAACTAGGATGAGATACATTCATTCCTTTGATCCGATAACGCTTTAAGATGTTAGATCACCGTATTTTCAACAGAGGTTTATAGGTGAAACTACATCAGGATTCAGGTGTATCAACGCAAAGAATTGAGATACAAACCTACACAACATTAGGGGTGTAAATAGGTGCACCTAAGGTTAACTTCAGAACCTCTTTAGTTCAAAAAAAAACTAAACAAGTTTTCAAAATACCCACCACTTTCAAAACATAGTTCATTTTTTTGAACTAAAGAGGTTTGGAGGGTAACCTAATGGTGATTAATTTTCACCCCTACACAACATGTCAATTTGCCTCCTAACCCCTAGCCTACCAGGTGTACATGGTTCTCCAATAAGACAAATCGATATTCACTTGAACACTGTAGATAATTTTCAATTTTTACCACCAAATACGTTAGCCTTTCAATCTTTACCACTCAATTCGTAAACCTTTCAATCCTTAACACTAAATATGTTTTTCACTATAAAATATGCCCTTTCTTCAAAGTTTTAATTATTTTCACCTGTTGCTGCAACTAATTACTAAATTCATTTATAAGTGATGTTGCAGGGGATGCTATCCAAATCAAGAATTACATCATGAATCACAGCATGAGATTGTCAATGTTCAATGAATTTAGTAAGCTGAAGTTTCTTGCCATCGCTGACACAAGGTTTGCATCTGTTATTGTGATGTTGAAGAGGTTTGTTCTTCTCAAGGATTCACTTGTGCGAATGGTAATTAGTGATAAGTGGTCTGCATACAAGGAAGATGATCAGCAGAAGGCTCGCTTTGTGAGAGATAAGTTGCTTGATGAAGATTGGTGGTATCAAGTGAATTACATCATTGAGTTCACTGAGCCTATTTACTCAATGTTGAGGGCTGCTGATACTGACAAGCCGTGTCTCCACTTGATATATGAGATGTGGGACAGCATGATAGAGAAGGTGAAATCTATCATTTTCAACAGAGAAAGATTGGATCCTCTTGGTACTTCTCCTTTATTCAATGTTATTGATGACATCTTACAGCAGCGCTGGCTCAAAAGCTCTACTCCACTACATTGTTTGGCACACTCCCTTAATCCAAGGTACACTGACATCAGATTCTTGAACTTATCTTTTTGCATTATTGTCAGTAGTGTCTAATAGTAATTTTGTTGATTTATTATTTGTAATTCTCAGGTATTATTGTCAGCAATGGCTTAATGAAGTTCCTGGTCGGGTAACCCCCCCATGAGGATAGTGAAATTTCAGAGGAGAGGAACACATGCTTCAAAATTTTTTTTCCAATGTCTGATGACTTGAGGAAGATTAAGAAACAATTTGCTGATTACTCTTTAAACAGAGGAGTCTTTGCTAGCCCTGATGCAATTGAGGACAGAGCTCACTTTGACCCGCTTCAGTGGTGGGGCATTTATGGGGCTGGGACACCAGAGCTGAAAGAATTAGCATTTAAACTACTTGGCCAGCCAGCTTCATCCTCTTGCTGTGAAAGGAACTAGAGCACCTATGGTTTCATCCATAGCTTGAGAAGAAATAAACTCACACCTGAACGTGCGGAGGATTTAGTATATGTGCACAACAACTTGCGTCTTCTTTCAAGGTCCACATATGATTATCTAATTGGGCCATCTAAAATGTGAGATGTTGGGGCTGATGGTCACGAGACATTTGAAGGTATTAGTATCCTTCAAGGAGCTGAGCTCACATTGGACGAGCCTGAATTTGAGGTGATGATGATTGAAGATGAAGCAGCTTCTACGTAGTGAATTTGGATTTGTGACATGTAGGCTTTGCAACAGGCTCAATCATATTTGGCCTAGTGCCTTATATCTTTAGGTTCTGTAATGCACTAATATTACACTGATTCAGACTTCAGAATTTGAAATATTTGCATTGTTACATATGTTTCTCTCTAGCATATTAAGTTTTTAGAAATTTTTAAATATATCCTACGTATCGGTGTATCATTATTTTTTACTGATCATAGTATCGCCGTATCGCCATATCCATATCGCCGTATCTACACGCTGTATCGGTGATTCTTAGATTTTCACTGTTTTATATTGTGTTAAATACTGTGTTAAAATAAACAAAATTTGAGCTTAAGTGATGCTAATAGTACACATAATATAATAAATATAATGTATTATTACACAATATAATAATATAATATAAAACAATAAAAATGTTAAAATTTTAAAGAAATGGTATGTTTTGAAGTGAAAAACGTATTTAATGGTAAGAATTGAAAGGCTTACGAATTAAGTGGTAAGGATTGAAAGGCTAACGTATTTTGTGGTAAGAATTGAAAAATCTCAACACTGTAATAACTAATTTCACAATTTTCAGCGTCCATGGGACAATCACTGGTACACAAGTCCGAGTAATAGAGGCAGGTAGGAAAACAAAGCTACCTGACACCAGAAGGATTGAGGAGGAGCTCAGCTCTCACCTTCCGTCGAAGCAGGAGGGCCACCCCAAGGCGGCAGGCTTGTGCCCCGTTGTGACCGCCGTGCGCTTGTCGCACGAAACCAAGCCGCTGTAGCTGCTTGGCTGAGGGCACACGGGCCGCCGCGCCTGCTACGCCTCTGTGGTGCTGCCTGGGACAATCCGTCGAAGCAAGCTAGGGTTCGACGCGAAGGCGGGCAAGCAACGGAGGTCCGGGCGTCCAGCCGGGGTGCTCTGGAGTCTGGAGTCTGGACGGTTCGCCGGTCGGCGCGGCTGTGAAGGACAACACCAGTAGCGGCCCGTGCAATATATGGGCCGAGTGCCCCGAGTGGGCTGTGGTGTTCTCTGTAGTCAGGCCCCCCAGAGTACTAATACATTTTTTTTTAAAATCAGTGATAATCATGTATTCGTGTATACTCCGTATGAGGTTTTGTGTTACGTAAGCAGGGGCGGGCCGTCCCCAACGAAATTTCTAGTTCTGCAGTGAATTCAGATACTCTTTTTAAAATAATTTTGTTGTTAATTTAAAATCTCAATTTTGACCATTCGTGTTATTAAAAAAATTAGTTTAAATGTGTAAAATTTGAATCATGTTTCAAATACATTTGATGATAAAAAAAATTATAAAAAATTTATAAGATTGATCATAATTTTTTTAATAAGACAAATAGTCAACAACGACATCAATTTAAAAAAGAAGGGAAAAAGATTGAAAAATCATCTAAGTCATAAAATGGAGTTGATCCGATGGTTTTCTTCGCTGGCTTCGCTAATTGTACGCAAGAGAAATTTTCATATGAAAATTGCTATTGTGAAACTGTAGGTTCACGCAGAAGTTAACAAGCACATGTATCTTATATTTTTATCTGTGAAAACGTATGATTATTGATTCAAATAGTTGAAATAAATTGCTATGTGCTGCAAAATTGTATAGGTTCCATGATATACATGCGTTTGGGTTCACATAATACAATTTGGAACTATGAAAAAAAAAATCAACTGACAAGGACTTTTAGCATCTAGTCAATCAATAAAATGTGATGTCCTTACATACTTAGGCATCCTTTGAAACACGGAAATTTTTTTTTTGTTTTCTGCATTTTTTTTAAAATTAAATTGATTTCTGTGAAATTTCTGCGAAAATCCTACATTCCATTCCAAAGGATGCCTTACATGGACCAAACTATTCAGAGTAGTAAGGAAAAAATTACTTAAATAATGTAGGAAGCTTTTATTCACACATGTAGACTTGAATCCCCTTGTTTATGAAACGGAAACAGCATGAATATTGATACAATCCACCAATCATAGCAAGTCAAAAGTACAAGAAAATTTTTGCCAGGATGCCAGACACAATGAACTTCAAGGCATGCATGTCAGAAGCAGCAGCAGCAACACTCATCCAGTATGCAGCAGCAGCAAAGCGCTGCTAACCTGCAAAAGCAAACAAGAACAGGTTATTCAACTAAGCTAGGAACCCAACAATTTTGTAAATGATTTATATTAACAATATAACTATCTGGCCTTGGAAAAAAATTCCATTCATAATTATGCAACAGAAAATCATAACTATTATAACTGTTAGACTTTGACATATTAATAATATGTGTATGGAGTTTTGGATGCGCAACATTGCTGAAATTAGGTTTGAATTGATACTTGTTTATGTCTAGAATTACAAATTTACAAATTATGACCACTAACCTTGGTTGGTTAAAGATCAGAGGTGGTCACAACGATGCGCATCTGACAAATATATTAGAGAATACAGAACACCTAGGAGTACATCACTAATAAATTCTGGGAGTGCAACTTTTTAATATTGGAGTACTCCGTAATAGAAAGCACTAATACGTCAAGATCAATTGATGTCTGCATCAAGCCAGAGTACAAACCAATCTAACAGACCAGTTATATAAACTAGTGGAGTGCTTCAAACATGTAAGGTGGTGATCCAATAAGTTCAGCATACAAAAAAATCCATTTTTTTACAGAAGGTACTATTTCAGATTATATTAATCATGTAAATATGCTTTTATCTTATCCATAATACTAAATAGTAATAAATAAAACATGCTGAAATCAGTTTAAAAGCACAGTTACTAGTCCTGTATATATGCTTTCAGTTGTCGTGGATAATTGAAGTGCTTAGCTTAAGAATTTCAGAGATGTGCAAACTGTAAGGCATCTAACCATGACAACAAACAGCGCAAGTAAACTATGAAATGTTACACTGAGCCGCCATTGAAGCTATCCAAACATGGCTTTCATTTTAACGAGTCTACTAATCGAAGTTACTGTTTTATCCCCTTAATAGCACTCCGTCCATCCCAATTTACTTGTCATTCTAGCATTTCTAGTTTTCCTAAATTATTTGTCATCCCCATTTCTCAATACAACTTTATGTCTTTTAATACTCTTACATCTCTATATCTATCATTGATCAGAGCAAGATATTTAGTGTTAGAAGAATAGATATGATTTCACTTCATTTTCTATCCTTCAGGCGATCATATAAGCGCAAGGTTACATTACCATCCTTTCAGGAAATCTAGGCAGCAATCATCCTCATGGTGGTGGTGGTGTCCATGGTGATGATGGTGGTGGTGGTCGTCATGGTGGTGGTGGCCGTGGTGGTGATGGCCACCGTACGGCGGCGGGGGGTAGCCGTAGGGCTGCGGCTGCCCCTCGCTGAAATATCCCTGGTACCCCGGCGGTGCCTGCTGCGGAGGCGGGTAGTATGGCCCCTGCGCCGGGTTCGGGGGCGGTGGGTACTGCCCGCCCGGCGGCGGAAACGGCGGCGAATACCCTGCAGGAAGAGGAAAATACCCAAGGTCAGATCAGGCATTACCCTTCCAAATCCCAAACAATCGCTAAGAGATTCAGCGCCGCATTTCACGGCATCGCCATTGCGATTCCATGAACGGCGAGAGGAGATCCGCAACAGACGAACTGGAGACTTATCCAAATGGGGAAATACAAATCAAGAAACGGAAGCCAGTGCGACGAGCGGAGGAGATGAAGCGGCGGGGTACTTTCCTGCCGGCGGGTAGGACGTCGGAACCTTATCGTAGCTCATGGCGCCGTCGAAGACCTACTCTCGTTGCCGCGCGTTCCTCCGATCCCTTCTCCTCCCAGTCTTCTTCCTCCTTCCCGAGCAAGCGTTGCGTGAGCGGCTGAGCGCGACTGTTGAGGTTGTTGACTCGACGGAGGCCGAAGCGGGTCGCGGGGTGGAGATGCTGGGCCGCATGCATAGTGGGGACAAGACAGAAATGGGCTGACATGGGATCGGGACGTAAATACCCCATCCTTGTTTAGGCCCATCTGCCAAGGTGAAGTACTAGATTAATCTATATATAAAATAAGCAAATTACTTCGTGCAGCTAGCTGGAGTAGCTCAGTTGGTTAGAGCGTGTGGCTGTTAACCACAAGGTCGGAGGTTCAAGCCCTCCCTCTAGCGATTTTTTCTCGCTCTTTTTTTTTTTTGGTACTTTTGCTGTTTATGATACTACAAATCCAAAGATTACACATGTTTAATGGCTCCATGAGAACTGAACTTATAGATCCTAAAACGTTTTTCTCGGGAATGATCATGACTATGGCCTATATATGGCGTGAGGGAAGGAGGCTGTGAGCACATCAGTTAAAATCTCCTATTGGTACGCTAAACATGGGCGAGGCCAGGAAATTTGGTCGTTGGGGGGTACAATGGATTTTTTTATGGGGTCTTGGTTTGTGCGAAAATCATCGGGATCAGTTGACCCCGGTGGCAAGCCGTACCTCCGCCTCTGACACTACACATATCTACTGCTATAGTAAGGAATAGGGATCTGAGTACTGACATTGTAAATTTGATGCTTTATTTGTTACACCAAACTGTACATTCACAATTCACCAAAATATACCTTCTGTGCATCATAAGAAGCGGTAACTGTCACAATGTTCAGCATGGATTACCGATAGGAGACGCCCGGACTAGCCAAGGAGACTGCCTGTGACCGCGCTAAGGAGCAGTCAAAGCGTATGCCAAGTACCCACATGCTTAGTTAACCCAAGCAGAGGCCACAGGCAAGTCATCCTTGGCTATCTGGACCGACTCCTATCACGACCTCTCTCCCTTTCTCTGCTTCATGTGTGTAGTTCTGTGTGAACTCTACTATGCAGAAGCAGCATCCGTTCGTCCCCGATTTATACTGGTGCGGGTGCGGACAGGACAGGACGTCATGGAAGAAGGCGCCGAGTTAAGCTTGTGTCGATCGAGAGCGCCCCATGCAGCATCGAACATATCCACATCCTTTTCGCAGAGATTGCGTAAGATCCTGTAGATGATTGGTCCCTGAGCCTTATCGCTTTGTCGAAAATTGAAACTAGGGCCGGGAGTATATGCCGCGGTTCTCGTCTTGCGATCTGGGACCGTGTATCTGCGCAGAGATCATGTCGACCTTCAAAAGCTGGATCATTCGCTGACATTCTTATTTCTTAAAGTCGTCAGGGTGCGTTTGGACCTGATCCGTCGTGCAAGCATGTCAATCAGACAACTCTGCATCGAACATATTGCCAACGAAAATTTCAGTTTTTCTTGTATTCCGCTTTTTGAGCAAGTTTGTTCCGGATCTCTGAGTTTCTGATGAGATTATCAATCAGCAGTAGTTTTAAACTCGTGGATTTTCGCTTCGGTTAGTTTTATTTTTGCTAGGATGCGCAATTTTCGCAGACGAAAAGGGAAGTTGTTCTGCTGGTTTCTAGGGATATGTATCACGGGAGGATACTGATATTTTCAAAGCCCAGAAAATCAGCGGTAGATGAAAAACTCAAAGGAGACTACTGTTCCAAATCCAACAAGAGAGGGAAACCTTGTGGGAGCTCAAAGAGGAGCTGCTGAAGGAGCACTATCGAGCAGGCCTAATCCTCCTAGTTGCAGAGAAAAAAAAATGCGGTATCTGACTATATACCAACTGCAGCTGATCCGTTAATATTCAAGGAGTGAAAATACATACGGAATCTGATTGCAAGGGGTAATATCAGGTGGACTCATTGGTATCTTTATATTTAACAGATCTTTGCTACAAAGTCACTCTGTTATGAGCTATAGCCTTTTTCTTTCTAGAATCATACAGTCAAGCAAGTATCCACAATTTACTGAGAACGAGCCATAGCTCGATTGGCAAACCGTGCGGCTGGCACGCTGCCTGCCAGCGTCGAACCTGGGTTCGAACGCTGGTGTTTCTCATCGAGATTTATTCTTTTTAATTGATTTACAGGTCTTAACCACGCATTATGCGTATAGTTTGTAGGTTTAAGGTACGCGTAGTAGTGTGTGTTGTAAGTGTGTTTGCTACGCGTGTGTTCAGATACTACAACTGTATCGTAGAAGTTCAGGTTTAAAAGTATCTACAATTTACTAATAATCACCTGTAAATATTTGAACATTAACACGCCCTTCGGCAAATGGTGCCAATACTCTTTCGCTACCTTTTACAAAGAATGAAATGCGCCTTGGCTTGAGTCCTTAAATTATTTATTAGAACCTCATATAGGTCCATAAAAATTTAGAATGACTATCTGGGTCTATGATCTTCACCCTAAAAGAGATTAGGTCCGACATGGTGAGTCTACATGGAGAAAAAGTACTAGCTACAATGAAGTGATTGCAAGCTAATCAACCTTTAGAAGTGAAAACTGTCTTAACGGTAGCGTGCATGGTTAGCTGAATTCGTATCTTTGCAGTGTTGTAGGAATGAAATAATTCATTAGTTTACAAAGCTATCACATTCCAGAAAATATGTTCGGATCTGATTGCAAGGGATAATATCAGGTGGACTCCTTGGTACTCCGTATCTTTTTATTTAACAGATCTTTGGTACATAGTCACTCTGTTACAGGCTAGTATAGATTTTTTTTTTCTAGAAATATACGGTCAAGCAAACATCCACTAATCATCCGAAAAAATACATGTGGATCTGACTGCAAGGGGTAATATCAGGTGGACTCATTCATATCATTTGATACAGCAAATCTTTGTTACAAAGTCACTCTGTTATGAGCTATAGTTTTTTTTCTCTCTAGAAATGTACAGTCAAGTAAGCATCCATTAATTAGTCAACTGTAAATCTTCAACATTTACACTACCTCTTGCAAATGATGCCAGTACTCTTTCACAACATTTTACAAATAAATTGAAAGGATAAACATATCGTACGAAGCTGTCACATTCGAGGATAATGTGGAGAGGAAAATTATGGAACAAAATACAATTTTCAGTTCCCATCAGGTCATACAATGTTTTTCATACAACCAAATTTCTCTTGACCAAGAAGTAATGCTGCTAATAATTCTTTTTTTTTTGTTACAAGAAAGATCTCGGCAATTAGGAAAAGAATCGACATGTGACATGTCAAAGAAAATTTTTGAGTCCATTCCACGATCAGGTACTATCTCCTTCCTATTAACATGACGTTACATTGCACGACCACCATCAAACTTCATTGCGCCCGCAGCAGGCTACAGCGGAAAAGAAAAGAACGAAATTAGGCGATATCGATCGCCGTGAACACATGGTCTGTTCATCTCCATCCCATGCTTCCTCGGTGCAACTCTTCAATTGCTTCTGCTGCACAAGCTTTAAGCTTCGAGTTAGATGCAGAAAAGCGACATGCCAAGCTACTAGCTAGCTATTGATTTGTTATTAGTCTTCAAAGCTATGTACAAGACTGATCGAACATGCATTATTGCAGCTTAATTAAGAAGTGCGGTTCTATTTACTATAGTGCTTTTATCAACTGATCGAAGCAGCAGCGAGTCTGGCAGGAAAGGATGAGAGCCGCTCGGGCTAGCCAAGGAGACTGCCTGCGATACCACACGCAGCAGAGCACACGCCGCCTCCTCCTCCAGGAGAGGCCACAGGCAAATCCTCCTTGGCTACCAGAGCAGTGCTCCCATCCCATGCGAGGCTCCTCTTCTCCTCTGCGCTGGCCACTGGACACGTCTCTCTCGTCTCTACTGCTAACCGATTGATCGCAGGCGCGGATCAGAGCGACGCCGACGGGAACCGGCAAAGGGAGGAGGAGTAGATCAAAAGCGGTTCATGGCATCCCATTTAGCCGAACCGTATCCCTTTTCCCTTTCCCTTACGGCAAAATGTGCCGGAATCTGTTCTTCGCCATCCGCGAACGATATGATTTGCGCGGCGCGGACCATCGCCCATGCCGTTGGTTACGCGTGCAGTTTTGGCAAGGAGACCTGTCGCCCTGTCGATCTTGGCAAAGTCGAGGACGTGAAGATCAAACTGTTCAGGAGTAGGACACGGTGGCCAGCGGCGGCAGAATGCAATCTGGGCTTTCAGTTGGAGGCCTCCGGTTCAGAAGTTACCGGTGAGTGACCCCTGTGCTCCCGAAAACGGCTGCTCTTGCGATGATCTTCACCAGGGCGTCACGAATGACCTCAGTCGCTCCAACTTGAAGTCAAGCCCATGATAACTTGCCGCTCGCAGTTGTTGTTTCGGTCCAATGATTGGGATCTTTCTTCAGAACCACCCC
>BCLG01001899.1:29111-43109 GCA_001602295.1 Zoysia matrella
CGGCCGCGCGCGCTGGTGGCGTCGTCGCCGCTGGACGCCACGGTGGCGAGGAGAGGAGGGATGATCAGGGAGTACGTGGAGGCGGCGCGGGAGATGACGCGGCGGAAGGACGGCGGGCCGGTGCGGTGGTTCGCGCCCCTCGACTGCGGAGGTGCCGGCGGGCGCGTCCTCGGGGCGCCCACGCTGCTGTACCTGCCCGGTATGGGCGATTTTTCTTCTGTTCACCCTTTTCGCGGTCCAAGTGCGCTGTTTGAATACGCTTGCTTCTCAACTGAAAATTCTGAATGAATGTGCTGCTAGTATTTATACATATGTTAAGCTTTGATTTGATCAACTTCAAAACAGTCTAACAGTTACCAAGACGCTAACCTTGTTAATTTTGCTTTTTAAATTGATAAATTCTTAATGGATACTTAGATTTTGAACTGAAAAAGATATATACTAGTATTTGACTTCAGTGCAACACCTGCTAGTACTGATCAGAAACATGGAAGGACCTGGCCCAGCTGACTCATCCTTGCTGTATGCAAGGACATGGTGATAGCGTAATGCAGGCCCTGAATAATGCAACTATGCTTGCAGTTACAATTACTAGTAAAAAGCAAGGCCACACAATAATTTAGACCAACAGTAATATATATATTTAGTGTATCGTGTACAATGCGCGGGATTAAAATACAGGCAACTTGTAACTTTCGTGATCATGCACCGAATTTTCTTGACTTCCTTGCTGACCTGCAGATCATGTTGAAAACATAAACAACAAAGAGGTCTGACAAATTGATATGGATCGTGGAAACTGGACAGTCTTATGCTGTCTCCCTGTCATCATGTTGAAATTGGTTCTCTTGAAATAAGTATAATTCTGTGTTGTATTTACTACTGAAAGTAGCATAGCGGACAGAGACATCTTCTAAATAAGTTAACTAGAAGAAAGAAGGACAGGGACATTTGTGCAATTTGCCTATTGTGACGTAATCTGTATAGGGCAGGTTTATGATGAGAAATTTATCTGTAGTTTTTTTTAAAGCTTATTTGTAGTTCTTGAAGCCTTGCAGGAATTGACGGAGTTGGTTTAGGTCTTATCCGGCACCATGAGAGACTCTCAAAGTAAGAGCATTTTTAGAAATTTTTTTAGATAATGGAAGGGCATTTTTAGATAAAATAGATGACCTTTCTTTTCCATCCATGTAACAGATTGGCAAACTAAACCACTTATATGTTTGCAGGATGTTTGAGTTGTGGTGTTTGCATATACCAGTTGAAGATCGCACCTCCTTTGAAGGTGTGTGGGGTTTTCAGAATGTTGCAAACAAGTGTCATGTCTTGTTAGATAACTTAGGAAATGACGTCTATTTAGAAAGTTTTAAGATTATAGCAATTTCAGCAAGGGCATCATGATGGCACCAAAATTATATCCCCCCTCTCTAAAAAAAAATGTTACCATGAATGCAGGATTTGTGGAATATGTGGAGAGGGCAGTGAAATCAGAGGCCTCAAGAGCACCAGATAGACCTGTGTATCTTCTTGGAGAGTCACTAGGAGCATGCATTGCTCTGGCTGTGGCAGCGCGAAACCCAGACATTGATCTGGTACTGATCCTTGTAAATCCAGGTCTTGCTGCCTTTGGCTATTGAATTTATGTTGCTCTGTTCTTTTCAGTGCTTTCTAAACCCCATGAGCTTCATTTCATCTTGCAGGAACAGCTTTCCATAATTCACAGATTCAGTCTCTCTCAACATTCTTGGATTTGGTCCCTGAACCCTTCCATTTGACCACTCCGCAGTTACTAAATTTTCTGACAGGTTCTAATTAAATCCTCTGTTCTTAAATTTTATTTTGTGATTTGATTCAAGTAGTTGGTGCATTATAACGGTATTTGATGATTGCTATGAAAAATGGGTTGCTGGCATCATCCCAAAATGTCTGAAATGCTTCTGTACCCTAATGCATCTTCTAGGGAATGTCATGAAGATGCCACCAAATTTTGGTCTCTTCCTCGGTGAAGCTGGTCAGACTTTATCGGAGATTATATCCAGTTTGTTACCTTCACTTATGGTGAGTTCTAATATTCAAAGCATAAAAAAGGTGGATCTGATTCAATAAATGGTGTATTCCTTGTGGAGGAATGCAAAATCATGTTGATATCAATTATACATATTTCTTTGTGATGTAATCCTGATTGAACCTTATGCGCGTCCCTTTTTGTGCATTTTTTGGGCGATATTTTGCCAAAGGAATCTTTGGTTTGGAAGTTGAAAATATTGAGAACAGCATCAGCATATGTAAATTCCCGCCTACATGCAGTCAAAGCGCAGACTTTGGTACTTGCTAGGTAAGAAAATGCAGCATGCCACACTTACAAATACCTTCACCTTTATTATTGTATAATACTTCTTGTTCTGAAAAATGAGAAAAACAATTTAATTTGAAACAATGGCCTTATGATTTACTGTATCTGAAGCTAACATTCTTTTTCAGTGGAAATGACGAACTGCTTCCAAGCTTCAAAGAAGCTGAAAGGCTACGTAGCACCTTACCGGAATGCAGAACACGTAACTTCAGAGATGGTGGCCACAAAATTTTAATGGTATGGCACAGGAATATTTTTTCCCCAGGTGTTTCATTATTTACATATTCATGCTTCCATGGAAGATGGTCACTGCCTTGTCCAGTTTACAAGCAAATATAAAGTCCACCAATAACTTCAAAACAATGAAACGTATGGCAGGAAGCTGAATTTGATCTCGCAACTACCATTAAAGGAGCTGGGTTCTATCGCCGCTCCCGGAAGACAGACTTCGTTTCAGACTATCTACCGCCAAATCTTGACGAGCTCGAAAAGGCTAGCGACCATGACAGGTTCCATTTCTCTAGCAACTTAAACTACAACAGTTCCTATCTTTTATATTCTGCTAGAAACAATTGCATAAACCTGGGCGGCTAGCAAAGAATTTGAGGTGTCCTACCGGGTCTAGACTTTGTCCATGTCCCCCTTACAGTTCTTCAGGGTCCTGTTTGGAAGGCAGAGCTTTTGTAGGAGGTTCCTACAAACAGAGTAACTATTTTCCGAGACCGAACTAATAGAATTTCTCATCTTATTTCAGGATTCTGAACTTCGTCGCTAACCCAGTGATGCTATCCACGTTGCCTGATGGGAAGATAGTAAGGGGCTTGGCAGGGCTGCCCAAGGAGGGTCCTGCTGTGCTGGTTGGGTACCACATGCTGCTGGGGCTTGAGCTTGGACCCTTGGTCACAGGGGCGCTGAGCAGTGCTGGAATCCACATCCGGGGCCTGGCTCACCCCTACATGTTCGACAAGAATACTGAGAAAATCATGCCGGACTCGGCGCATTTCGATCTGTACAGGATAATGGGTGCGGTGCCGGTGACAGGGACCAATTTTTACAAGCTTCTTGCCGAGAAGCAGATCGTGCTGCTGTACCCAGGAGGTGCCCGGGAAGCGCTTCACAGAAAGGTGAGATTTGGCATGTAAGATCATACGGTCAATTGACATATTTTCTGCCTAGAGTTATAACTTGGGTACCACCAGTACTCGAAAACTCATTGTTCAGTGTTGCTTTCAGGGAGAGAATTACAAGTTGTTCTGGCCCGAGCGGTCCGAATTTGTGAGAATGGCATCAAGGTTCGGAGCAACAATCATACCGTTTGGTGTAGTTGGAGAGGATGATATATGTGATGTAAGTGCTTCCTTGGCTTCCAATCTAAAGCAGACAATAGCTTGTCCCAACAATTAGCAACCTTCATTAAAAAAACAATTATCACCCTATGAGACTAGTGCCCTCTGATATCTCACATGGCTTGTCATATGATCATCGTACACTTCTCAGCTGTTATTAGACTACAATGACCTTTCGAAGATCCCATTCTATGACATCATCGACAAGATGATAAACCAAGATGGCCTGAAGCTGAGGTATGCCACCCATGTACAAAAGAATCACGTTTTTTTTTATTTAATTTTTTACTGTTTAGATGATTTCTGTTTGATGTCTCCTAACACTGACTAATCAACCCCTGATGTTGTTTTAACTTATGGTCTTAAAGGACTGATTCCACCGGTGAGCTGAAAAATCAGGAACTGCATCCTGTTATTGTCGCACCGAAATTACCAGGGAGGTTTTATTTCATCTTCGGAAAACCAATTGAAACGAGAGGTGAAATTCAAAGAGCTAAATTGATAGCACCCTCTTAATATTCTTTTTGTCAGTCTCTGGTGACAAGTTATACATGCTTGCCACTCACTTAGAACCAAAAAATGAGACAGGAAGACATGCACAATCTCATTTGTTCTGCTTGTTTATTTGAAAAGGGAGAGAAAAGGAGCTAAGAGAAAGAGGGAAAGCCCAAAGCCTCTATTTGCATGTCAAATCTGAAGTGGAGAGCTGCATCAACTATCTGAAGGAGAAAAGGGAGGAGGATCCCTATAGGAATATACTGCCTAGGCTTCTCTATCAGGCGACACATGGTCCCAATGCAGAAATACCCACATTTGAACCATGAGATATTCACTTCCCGAGTACAGTCAGTTATTTAGTTAGAATTTAACAATTGTTTATACATTGTTTTTAGGCAATTGTTTATATGTTGTTCTTATGTTATTCGTTTCGTTAAATTATTACTAGGTCAACGCCCGTGCTCCGCTACGTGTAAAAGACAATTTGACGGTTCATAATACTTTGTTTGAAAATAAAGAATCAAGAAATGAATAATCAACATCTAATAACTTGAACTCCTGGTAATAAGTAGCAGCTGGACATAATATACTTAGCAAACATGTAGAATGTGTTCCTACACACCGGTAACCTTCAGAGAACAAAAAATAATAGGTTTTCTTTCTAATAATCTGTTAGATATCAATTTAAAGCAGAGCCTGATAGCTTCAATTAATTCCAATATTTCAATCATACAAATCCTACATGTCATCTGAAAACAAAGCTCTGGGTGATAATTATGTAGATGGCTTCATCATTGTGACACACCTAGTTACCCACCTAATGTACGAGAGCCCCAATATTGTCCTTTTTATCAAAATAGTCAGGAGTTGCCCCAGTAGCAGTGCACATGCGAAACAAAGTTGGATATACCAAGTGTCCACGCTATTTCTAGTAAATCACCCTTTAGAATAACAAAAGAAATTATCAATGGCTTGATAATCTGATCTGGACAAGAACTGCACGGAACGCATAAGGTGCAGGTAGAAAATTAAGTGACACTTGAAACCTAAATAATGAGATAAAAACTCGCTGCAGGTATGTGCCAAGTTAAGCATTTCATGCAAAATAAAATAAATAACTTTCCAAGCGGAATCAATGGTGTTGTGATTTCATAAAACATGAAAATCTAAAATTTAATTCTGAACTATAGATTTCAGCATTGAGCTTCAAATATCTCGAGGTAAAATAATATTTTTTATAGAGATATAAGCATGTGGGACTACAGATTCAATTTAACCTAATGAAAGATTAGGAGTCATAACTGTATTTACTAATGAATCTGGCATATCAGAACTAAAACTATTAGGCTTCCTTCTAAATCTGAATTTTCTTCGTTTCCTGAATGATACTGGATGTCTTGTGAATCACAATTGTAAGTCACTCCTATTAAACAATGGAAGGAACGTGTTACAGCAGTGAGAGTAGAATTTAGGAATGATTGTAGAGTGTTGTGCCACAAATACAGCGCTACAAAATAAAAATAATAAAAAAACCCTCTACCCTATAAACTGTTTTTTCTTGTGTATCTTCATATAGGTCTGCCTGTTGACGGATGTTTTTTATAAAATTCAGGTGGGGATACCTCACGCTCGGGTTGCCTATCAAAAAATTCATACTTCCAAAGCATTTCTGATTCTTGCACTAAGCTGGTTGACCAAGCAGAAAGAGCCTTAGGCCTAATTCGAGAACCAGCATCTCCTGGCTTCCAGTGGTTTTTGAATGACCAATGGGACTGCAGGACTTGGACAATAATCACATAAAAAAGCTGCAAGGGTAGACAAACTGAAGAATACAGCTCGGGCAATTACAAGAAAGAGAGACCATTTATGAATGCCTGACCTGATCTCCATTGGATGAATCAGGGTTGGTAAAGGGTGATACTCTCCTCAAGTCGTCAAACTTAAGCACCAGGCCGTCCTCGTCAAGAATTTCTGAATCAGGTAACACAATGCTTAGGTTAACAGTGAGAAAAGCATGTCTGATACTCAGTTGATATCAGAGAGGAAGCAAAGTGACACTGATACACTTCCTGAAAAGAACGATCCTATTTTAGAACATCCTACCAAGAACTTGATGCATCAGACATGCAAATAACGGTCAACTTGAGACTGAAAACAACTCTGCAGTGCTCCTATATTGTCCTCTGAAACCCAAACGTTTTTAACATTATCCAGATAACTTCCTTATGGAGCAGCCGGAAAATTAGTCTCTTTGCAGTTGACATACTCCCCTTGGCTCAAGCCAGCAGGGCGCCCTTTCCCTGCTCCTAATCCAAACTTGAGACCAGCAGAGGCACCGAACAAATCAAGCCACAGAGGAACGAACTCCTGAACAAGAAATGAAGCATCCGTGGACAGACGTGGCGCGGGAGCTAGTGAGGAGCCCTGCAGATCCGGCGCTCGATTGGCTCGTCTCAAGGGAGACCGCCCCTCCAGATCCAGCACGTGCTCGCCTCGAGGAGCTCCGGCCTGCCGGTTCACGATTGGGTAGTCTCCACGAGCTCCGGACCGTCAGTGCACGATTGGCACTTCTCCCGCACCTCCGGCCCGCCGGCGCGACGATTCGCTTGCCTCCAGCACCTCCCGCCCACTGGCGCGCGTGACACCTCCGCTCTCCGCCACCTCTAGGTCCGACGTGTGACTGCTTCTATCGGGAAGGAGTAAGGAGGGCGATAAGGCGGCGGCGCGATGGAGCTGTGGGAGGCGGCGGCCGAAGGCGCGAAGGAGCTGCGGGACAAAAAAATCAGGGCCGACGGGGCACGATGCAAGCGCCGCCGGGAAGCACCGCTCGAGGGAGGTGGCGCCGGCATCCGGAGCCCAGAGGAACCACCGTGGGGGCGGAGTCCGGGTAGGAGCGGCGGGAGTCGGCCGGCAGCAAGAGGTCGGGCGTGGGAGGCCTACTTGTCGGCGCGGCGGTTTCAGAGACTGTGCGGGCAGCCCCACCTGTCGGCGTGCGTTTGTGGTGCGGTCGAGACGCCATCGACCACGAACTCACGCTTTTATAGTACTGAAGACATGTTTTCATTACCCTCTCAAAATAATTCTGTACATTGCTTTCTCATGGTTCATTTATGCCATAAAAGGTCAATAAAATTCAGTAACTGTAAACTTATGTTGAGTACAATACGGAAAGCTTTTGCTTAGGCAAGAGTGCTAGAAGAAAAGTAGAAATGCTCATTACTTTAACTTTTTCCTTCAAGGAGGAACAAGCATCATTCCACTTTTTTATCATTTTAAAAGCATATACATTGTTGATATGTAAAAAAAATACGTGTGTTAATACAGGGGCTTCTCCTATTGTAATTATGTAAAAAAAATACTTATGCCAATACTCCGCCAACTAAATGAGTGGTTAACTGTGGTGGTCTAGTTTACAATGTAGGTTTAAGGGCATTTTTAAAAGAAGTGATACTCACCGAAAAAAATCTGTACTTTGAGATAATACAGAAAAAAAAAAGAATGAAATGAGGCATTCTACTGGAAGGTTAGTACTTTACATCTGGGTAATGTCAATAAACAGAAGAGATCAGCAATTGAAAATTAGTGAGGAAACGTTATTTACAGATTTCAGGGGCACCTGTGCATTGGAGTCTGCGATTGGTATTATTTGCTTGTGTCGAAGTATTTGGAGTCTTCAGGGAAGTCGTGCTCTAACCAAAAAAAAAACACCTGTTAAAGCTGTACATCTAAATAAGAATACCAGTGCACAAATGGAACAGCTTTCATAAAAAAAAAACAAACAAACAAATGGAACAGCTTATAACCACCTTTGCTTCTCCTAACCGGCGGAAAAGCAAAAAGCTCCCCTGAACGGGGTAGCTTCTCCGAAACAGCAAAAGCGGAAAAGTCCCGTGTTACACTGTAATAAGCGGAAAAGCCTGCAGCGCCATCGCCGCCTCCTCGGGCCTCCGTCCCTCCAGCGCCATCGCCGCCTCGGCTCCCTCCCCTCCGGCGCCGCCACCTCGGCCCCTCCAGCATCGTCACCGCCGAGCTACCTCCCCTCCGTGCTGTCCGCGCAGCCTCGAGCTCCCTCCGGCCCAGCCGCCGCCTCGAGCTCCTTCCGCTCCGGCGCGGCGCTGGTCTTCCTCGCCTCCTGCGCTCCGCCGGCGTCCACGCCCCGCCCACCTGCGTGCCGCTAGAGGCCGCGCCCGTGCTCTGCCCGGCGGCGCTGGCCTGAGCTCCCCTCTTGGTGATCATAGAAGCTGCATCCAAAAAGCAAGAACGCCAAACGGGACGGAGCCGGAGGTCGCTTCTGCAGCTTCTTCGTAGCTCGGCTTTCTGGGCAAGCGAACAATGCTTCTAGAACAAGGCGCTTTTGGAAAAAGGGGTCAAAAGCTGAAGCTCCCCTAAACAGGGCCTCAGTCAGTTACTGGTTCAATAGAGTGCAGAATCAGTTTTGTCACAATTTTTTCCCGAACCGCTGCACAGGGACGCAGCCGCGTGATCGTGGTGTCATCCTCCGAATCCTCGCCTTGGAGCAGCGGCGAGTTCATCCTGGCTGCCTCCCACGGGCGGCCGATCGCCGCGTACGACGCGCTGACGGGCCACGCCGTGGCCGAGCTCCCAGTTGCCAACACGCCGCGTCACGGCCTCGCCATCTCCACTGGTTCGGGCACGGCGTTCGTCGCGGCATCCCACATCTGCACCGCTACGGGCGCTGGCTCGATCCTGCTGATCCAGTGGTGTTCCCCAGCTCCCGCGCGCGAGTTGCCGATCCTCAAGCCCATCGTGCCGATCGTGGCGGTACCGTACGGTACTCACCTCCTGGCCGGCGGCGTTTCTGGGCGCGTGTACGCCATCGCGCTCCCGTCCGGCGAAGTTGCCTGCTGTTTCCGCGCACACAGCGGTGCCGTGACCTGCCTTGACCTCAACGACGATGGATCGTTTCTCGTCTCCGGCGGGGATGACGGCGGCGTGGCTGTGTTCCTGCTCCTCGACGTCCTGGACATCGAGGGCGCAAGAAGCGCCTCCACCGACCTCGCCGTCTACCGCATCGCCGCGCACGTCGCGCCTATGACTTGCATCGCTTGCGGGCACGGCGGGTGCAACGCCGTTGTCGCCTCGGCCTCCGTCGACGGCACGTGCAAGGTCTGGAGGCTGGCGGACGGCAGCTTCCTCCGGACCCTCGCGCTCCCCTGCACCGCTCTTTCCCTTGCACTAGACTCTACCAGCACCAACCTCTACGCCGGCGGCTCAGACGGCCACGTACACGTTGCTTCACTCAACCCCCTCGTCACGAACACATCATCGCACGCAAGCAACAGCACCGGCGCGGCGCTGATTGGGATGGCCATGGCCAATGGGGGCAAGAACCTGGTGTCTTGCTCCGAGGACGGCGAGGTGAAGGTGTGGGACCTAACTCACGGTCTCCTCCTCGCCAACACGTTCTGGATCAGCAGCCCAGTCAGCGGCGTGCTGGTGGTCAAGAAGCTCTCCGGCGAGGTGGCCAGGGTAGACGGCGAGGGGTTCAAGGTCCATGATGACGTAGCATGGACAAGGACTCGTGAAGTGGTGGAGATGGATCAAATGCTGCGCTCGTCGGAGGAGGGCAAGGCGAGTTCCCTGGCGTTGCTCGAAACGAACCTCAACATCCATAAGAGGTGCCTGCGTCTGATGCTCCAGGAGGTCAACAGCGTGGCCAGCGGTGGTAGACATGAGCGACAGCGTCCATTCGACGACGGTAATGTCAGCGAGTAATGAAAGATAGATGCGATGTCCCGAAAAACTCAAAATTACGATGTCTTATAAACAAAATAAACAAAATCAAAGCAGACAATGTGGTACAGAGCAAACAGCACAATCACATCTCCTGTAGACAAATTTCTCTGTCATTAATGATGACATGCTCAACCGCTAAGATATGTGAATTTTGACAAGTGATGTATCCAACCCAGCTATTGTAATGGAGTATATAGACAATAGAGGTTGTAAAGCAACAACATTAGAGCTTATTATATCAATCTGTAGTTTTTTGTCCTTGTGTTTCATTAATGATGGACCAATCAACACTGTTGAAGTTTTTGCTCCTTTGCCGGTCACCGTGGGTTCACAAGTTAGATTAGGCTAACTCGATGACAGACAGTTTTTTTTTAGTAATGATGATAGCCAGTTGTTCGTATACCTTGTCACCTGAGGAGAGCCAACCTTGCAAAGTGTTAACGATGCTGCGAGGTTACTGGCTGATACCAATTCAGAATGTTGGAAGATGTGGGTCTGAGCCTAGTCAGTGACCCCAACGCCCAACGCAAAATCCACTAACAATGTTAAGTACTGTGAAGAAGCAAATATTATTATGCAACAACCTCACCTTTTTCTTACTATCAATATATCCAACACGCGGGGAGGTAGGATCCCCCCCCTCTCCCTTTCCAAATTCTCTGAATGTGGCATGCGAGCCTAGCTTAAAAGCCAAAAACAAACAAATACCACGCCGGTAAATTGAAGAGAAAAAAATTGGGATTTTATTTCAAACAACCCGTTACTTGCACATTTCGATTCTCAACCCAACCGGCTCACGAAACACAGCTACTCTACAATATACTCCCTCCGTTGTCGCTTTTGATTTTTAACTTCAACTTTGATCATTCGTCTTATTTAAATCTTTTTAATAAATATTATATTTTGTTATAATTTAATTTATTATTAGAAGTATTTGAATTACAACTTAAAATTTTTCATATTTGAACTAATTTTTTGAATAAGACGAATAGTCAAAATTAAAATTAAAAATCAACAACGATATCAATTTAAGAACGAAGGAGACTCGAGTTCACATGCTAATATGTACAACGTTCTCCCACAGCGAGGCAACTGTACTGCTTGATGTACCATAAAATCTGCCTTGAACCTGAATATCCTGCAGATGGCTGATAACAGAGAAAAATTAGCAGAGGAAGTGAAATATTGATAGAGCATATTCTGCTTTCCCTATCCTATTGAAAACAATTACTTAGTTACTACAAGAGTCTGAGTAAACCTCTTCTAGTGCAAATCTCAAGAAACTCGCAGGTAATGGAAACTCACCTTATGTTTTACTAACTGGGTCAGCAGCTGCTGGCGACGGCTAACGATCTTCAAAGAATGTTTGCGCTGAAGGAATTGAGGAGAGGCTCATTCTGGCAGTTCCTTTATCGTGATGGTCTTCTGTTTCTTTGCCATCTGAGATCCCTGATGTTCTTGATGCCCTGGAAGGTATAGAGAAACTACGGGCCATAGACCCAGGTGGCGGCGTTGGTAAAGGTGATGCAGTCTGAGGAGCACTAGGTGGAGTTTGTCTTGACCTAAAATGATCCTGGACTTTGGGTGCCAAAGAGGCAGAATTTGGCACCAATGGGGCTGAGTGGGCAGCTAAACTAGAAAATGTTGTATTTTTTGAAGAATTAACAGGCGGTCGAGGAAGCTCATGAAGTTCCTTTATTTTGGGTGAGGAAATGGGTGGTGGAGAGGTGTTGGGAGAAACTCTGACATGAATTGCTGGATGATGTGAAGAGCTGTGCCTATGTGGTACAGAAACAATATCAATGTTCTCTGTTGATCTTGGCATGGAAGTTATTGGACCAGAAAAGGACCCTCTCTTCACCTTTTTGTCAGGAGTCTTTGAGTCATGGTAACCTGTTAAGGCAAGATCACTTAAGGGGACCACTTTTTTTGTTTCTGCCGTATTGGCGTTGCTCTCTTTCAGCACAGACTGTGTCATAGATAATCTTTTCGGACTAGGTAGCTTATTGTCCCTCAAATCTCCCATACCTGTAGATGGGTGGAGTGGAGATGAATGGAATGCACCTTTGCTCTCCAGAAGCGATCCAGGATTAGGATTTCCTGAAACTATCTGTGTGGCTCGAACATCACTTGGAGTAGGCAAAACATAAGTATTGAACTTCCTTGTTGCAGAACGCCGTAAATCTTTAACTTTCTGTTCCGTCTCAAGCTTTTTCTCTGGGAATAGGGGGGCTGAGTGGCTGATAGCTTTTTGTCCATCATGGGAGGTAGAAGAATACTCATTTCTGCTACTATTAAAAAAATCCTGCAGAAACCATAAAATCAGATGGGGCTCTTGAAGCATAGACATAAAATAGCAAATATCTACTAGTTAAAAAGAAATAAAAAATATCAACTAGTTAAAAAATGATTGTTTTGTTACCATTTTCTGATAGCTAGAGAAAATTAACAAACTAAAATAAGTCTTTATATGTATCCTGGCTTGCAGAAGTTATATTTATATACATGGCATAATATTATAAAAATTAGCAGTAGCACTGGACTGAATGACTAAGGGCAATCGTGAATGATATCGAACACAATAAAAGGCATCAAACGCATACTACCTCTGTACGAACTCTGGAAGCATCAACAGCTTCTCCAGTTTCCTTATTTTCTCCATAGTCAAAAGACAGCTCTCCATCATGGTTGTCATTGTAATCATCCTCATTTTCATCCTCAACATAGTAATCCTCCTCCTCAAGTGCACTGAACTGATGATTAATGTGTTGCTGCTCAGCAGCAAGCTTAACATGTGGCTCCACAGCCTCAAGAGACTTGAGCCCTTTTCTGAACAAATTTAGCTGGTTGCACAAAGATAGTAGATACAATTAAGTTACAACAGATTAGTTTCTGCACTGATTGTCAAAAGGATAAACAGGACAATTTTCATGTGATTTTGAGTTTACACCTGTGCAGCATGGTGCCGAGCAGCTTGCGTAAAAAGACTCCGGAACTGTCCTTGCTTCAATGATTTTAACCGGAAAAGAAAAAGAGTGGCTTCCTCTTGATAATCTTCCTGAGCTTGTTTCAGTTGTTCTGACACACCTGTATCACCTTTGGCATTCTTAGATCGTCCCTTTTCTTTTTGCGTATTCAGCATGAATTCGTACAGTTCTCTGAAATGAGAATTGAAGACTCAAATTCATGTCAGCACGACAAAAAAAAAGTAAGCCACGCTATACAGACAATGTACCTTTTTTCATCACACTGCCGTTTCATTTCCTGCAAGGGAAAATACTCATAAGAATTAATTCTTAACATTTGACAGATAAATCAATCAGCTATTTTATATACATAACAAGTAAGAATAATTCAAACTTAGATAAGAGAATAAGCTACACTAGGAAATTGTGATCCTCTTTACACATAACTAAATATTTCTTCTTTTTTTTTTTGGGCTAAGACAACACGTTTTAGATACAAGTATTTGATCACATGCAGCGCGTATAAATTCCTTTCTTCCAACTAATATGCCTCAACTGTAAAACTTCCTGTCATGAGAAAACAGAGCTCATTTATATAGCTTGAATGCTTACAAAACCACATGCATGATAAAAAAAAGGTGGTCAAAGTCACAAAGTATTATATAATGAAACAGACAAAAGGTATAAAAAATAAGAGTTTGTGAACAATGCTTACAAGGGACAAACTGAAAGGTCATACCTCCACAGTTTGAAGCTCGTTAAGAAGGGACTGTGATGGAGTGGTAATGGTATTAAGAACATGCACACGCTATAGAAAAGAGAATTGCATAAATCAGCAGCAGAATACTATAGTTAGTTTGCAAGTTGAACAAACAAGTAACTGAAAACTTACATAACTATCAACAAGTTTCCGAAGTTCAAACTGGGATTTCCCAAGCAACAGCAAAACCTTATCTGGGAGTATTTTACATGTACGATTTAGTCACCAAAAAGATCAGAAATTGATAGTAATAATAATATGCTCCAATGACTGGGGCATGTCGTATATCTTCATCATATTTCTTAATGAAATAATAAC
>BCLG01001899.1:43694-60717 GCA_001602295.1 Zoysia matrella
TTTATTCCATCCTTATTTGGTGTGACTCTTTTAAGTAAACAAGTTCCCATTTCTTGTAATGCTTCAGAGAACTCTGCATTCATGCATCAGCTAATTAGTTTGATTGAATCATCAACATGACTTGCAACTACAACTTTAGAACAATACCCTTCAAAGCCATATATCTTTTTAACATTCTTCAAATGCAAACAAACTGAATCTACATGATGTAAGCATTGTGAAAATAGTGAAAGGATGTGCCCTGATGCGTGCAAGTGTTCAGTGATGAAGAGTTGACAAGACATATTGCTCCTAGATGTAGCTCTTGTTACGTTTACCTATATATTCACGAAATAGAGAATAAACTAAGTAAAATATTGTTGACAGCCTGACCTATGTGGTGAAAGTGGACTTAACGAAGATAGTACAAAGAAAGATGTTACAAAGTTAAAGATAAGAGAGAGAAGCAGGGGAAAAACTTTGAACAAGAAAAAAAATACCATATGCACTATTGGCAATTGCTGCAGCAACAGAAAGCAAGTTATCATAACAGCTCCTCATATCTGCCATATCCTGCCAAAGAAAGCAGCAGTTTGAAACAAATTAGCTGGATGATGATCCATAATGCAAAGCGAAGTTGAACTAGAGTAGCTTGCATGGAATCTAAAAGATGCTCTACACTTGTTAAGCAGCAGGGCACGATGTTTTATCACTTTCATTCTGTGTAGTTTAAATTCTAACAGTTAAGTGCTTAGTAGCGAAACTGAAGCTTGGGAATGTGGCCCCCGCGGGTCAAATCCAAGTAGAATTGACAAGAAATCTCAATTAAGAAAAATGCCACCCTCTTTCACTGATAGGAATTCAGCTTAATCACGGAACCTGACAAATGCTCACATTTTCTCCCTCCACAGAGACACTGCACATGCATCATAATGACTCTGATTATCACCTCATCAAATAAAATAGGACGTATCCCAACCACAACCAGAGAAAATATAACTCGTCGAGAATAAACATAAAGTTGAGTTGGAATTAATGAAACCATCACAATACTGGTAGATCAGAGAGTACTCTGACAAAATTACATAAACCAATTCGAGAAACGATAATCTGTAATCATCAACTAGTAAACCCCAAGCCCTCTCTCCCTTCGAATTCCAACAGTCTCCATCAGTGTCCACTGAAATGGAGCATAGATCCAAGCACTGACATTTTCATGCATCTCAGACGGCAAAACAGCCGCAGCAACTCCGAATTATCAACAAACCAGTAAACCCAATCTCGCGGAATCCAACACGCCGTGGCTCACGCGAGCTGCTGCAGAAACCAGACGCGAAACCGCTAATCCTGCGTAAGATCAACCGGCCGACCCACTCACCCGCTCCCTCGCGACCCCACGCAGCGAAAGGGAAAGAAGCAAGGGAACAATACCACCACACCTGTGCGGCAACGAGGAGCTCCTCCGCGGCCGCCACAGCAGCGGTGGAGTGGCCGCGGCCGCGGTCCCGGTCCACCCGCTGCTCGTGCCGCTGCAGCGCGAAGCCCCGCAGCTTCCGCAGCGACGACTTCATCTCCGCCTCCCCGACGCAACCCTCGGCGGGCCCAGTTCAGGCGGACGCCGGATCGAGCCCCGGATCGCCGGCGAGGGCGCGCGGGAGCCCTAGAGAAGCGCGGTGGGGAGCTCGCACCGCGCGCTCTCCCTGACGAGAGCCGAGACGAGGCACTGAGTGCGGAAACGGGGATTTTTTTTCGCTCTTCTTTTCCGGAGATCAAGCGCGAGGGGCGCCCTGGTGCGCTTTCTTTACTTGTTTGCGGACTGTTTTAATGAGCCCTTAATTAATGATATAAGTTTTTTTTTTTCGAATCACCTATCCGGGTAACTAAACAGAGCGCGCTCGGACGCGCGAGATCGGAGGTCGGACGATCGCGGGTTTCGACTCTCTCTAATGGCGATCTACGGCAGTTACACCTTAGCCGTACGGGCACGCAAAAATCTCGATCTCCGAAAGTCGACCTTCGAGAGCGACTTCGGAAGGATAGGTACCGCATTATGGTGCATTCACTTTGAACGGCCAACTAACATCCATCTTGACGGGACAGAACGAGATTCATCGGCGACACTCCAGCAGAAAGCTGCGACGGCTGCCGAACACGACGTGACAGCACTGTAGTCGTCACAGTGACGCCGGACGAGTATCACACTACCCGCCGTTGCGCACGAAGCAACGGGTCACGACCATGCCTAGACGGAGCAAAATGATGACGATGACAACGAAAGAGCCCAACTGTCGGCGAGACGGCAGGATCGTGTAGGACCCACCGCATGTAATCTTAGGGCATTTTCTATATAAAGAGAGACTCGAGGAGCGATAAAAAAAACGACTACATCCCTACGAAACAACAGTTATACACATACGAAACACAAAACCGCGAGCTCTATTAGAACCCAGAGTCTTTGCATCCTTCCGAGTAAGCACTATCGCTCTCCCACGTTTCGGATCCTCCTGCAAAGAGAAGATTCTCGCCCTTGTAATATTATCAATGAGATAATTCGCTCGCTGAACGTAGGGTATTACACCGCTTGTGGTGGCTCGAATCAGATAAAAATCTCTTTGAGTCTTCCTTAAACTAGACCACATTGAACATCGAAGACACACCTCTCCCTCGATCATATATTTATTGTGCTGGTGGTCAGAACACCGACAGATTGCTTGTCTTCTCTAATCAATCTTTGGTTCACGCTCCGGTCCTTGTTTAGTCGAAGGGAGCAGGGGGCGAGAACCGGAGGCGTAGCCTATGCTTTTGCGTTGTGCTTGTCAACTAAGGGGTCGTTTGGAACAAAAGGAATTGTATGAGAAAAATGAAAGAATTCAATTGAAAGGAAAAAATCTTATATGTGTCCTTTGGAACAAAGGATTGCTTCATAGAAATTTTGGAGGATAGAAATTTTTTCTTCACATTTTGGAGGAATTCTATCATGAGGTCTAACCTTTTGTTAAAATTCCTTTGAAAGTTTCAAGGGATAGAACTCTCTTTCTCTCTCCTTTGCTCTCTCTTGCTAATGAACATCTAATCATAAATTTTTTGTATTTTTTTGTTAAGCATCCAAACAACTTTCGAGCGCAATTCCTGCATTTTTTCATTCGATAAGATTGAGGAGTATGTCCAACTCAAATCTTACATTTTTCTATTCTTATGATTTGAGAATTCTACTTTTAAAAGGAGACCTAAGGTGTATTTGGTTGAAGCCACCATGCACCACACCTGGCCACGCCGTTGTTGTGGCACGCAAGCACACTGCTTGGTTGCCGTCAAAGCTTCGGCGTGCCGAACTCACCTCCATGCTTTGCTAGTTCATTTTGCTTGCCACCACTTGCCAAAAGTTTGGCGATCAAATTCACCGCAGAACCTTCGGCATAGCCGCAGCGGCAGCTCGGCATCCTTAGCCAGCGTTTGCAAATTATATCCAAAAAATACACATTCATATTAAATCGAAGAAAGTACTCATCGATATTCCCACAGATGGGGTGGTAATACTATTTTTTGGAGCACAAGGTTGTTGTTGGCTTCTCTGACCTTTTTCCATTTTCTAAGATTGGTTCTTCTTTTGCTTATTTATTAATTGATGATGATTTCTTTTATGTGGGTTGTTGTGTCCCAGTGTCCGGTCAAAGAGGGCGTTTGCCAAAATCAAAGGATTTGACGCAAATATCGTCTTGGGTTTGTGAGTCACTCACTCAACCCATCCTTTTTGTTTGACAGGATACGACGCCAACCAGCTGCAGCGCCCTCGTTTCACGGGTTTGGGAGCTTGATCACTCGCAAGGTGATGGAGATGTTCCTGTTGTTATATTGATGCTTACCGGCACAATGTCAGTGCTCAATTAAGGCCGGTCTTTTGACTAAATCATTTTGGCGTGCGTGATTGGCCGTTCGTACGGCTATCTGATGGAGGTTGCCGTCGCTGGCGTCCAACGCGCCCAACATGTTGGTGGGGGATCCTTGTCGCGAATGCGATAAACAAAGCGGCAAGCAACGCGAGCAAGGTTTGGTCTTCTATCTGCTTTACGAAATCAGACATGTATTCTCAAGTAATCGAAGATATTTTGGTCCGACATGGAGGAAAAGGAATATTTTAATCTGAAAATATAATTAAATCAAAAAATATACATTCTGAAGAGGTAAACGTATTTAGTGACTCAGTAAAAACTACTACTATACAGATTGAGAGGTTTGAAAAGCTTCTTCATTGGAATTGGCTGCAGGGTTTGAAAAGGAAAGGAAAAGCGTCTTGATTAGCGCGCTTTTCAGAGGAAGGCCCGCCGCGTGCTGCGAGATTACTAATCGCTACGGCCTGGTCCAAATCGTCGACGCAGCCGGCCCAGTAGCCCTAAAGCGGTGGCCTGGCTCAAGTCGATGGAGGGCTAGAAGAACGGCTTGTCCAAAAGGCCTTTAGAGCCCAGTGCTTGTAGGCAACTGCTGCTTCTGAATAATTCAGATTACATTTCCTAATACGGTTTCTTACAAGTTACATTGATATACATGGGCGCAGTTATTTTATAATATTAGGATAATTCATAATTTTTTTTTCATGATTCTCTTGAGCTGAACTTCCCTTGAACCTGATTACCTGATGCAGAAAGCACAGGCTCGACTCATCGTAACATGGTGGTACCAGCAAAAGCACAGGCTGCTGAGAAAGAGTGGGGAGCGGAAAAACTTTGGGAATTCGAGCGTACGCTTAGGCCTCTCTTCGGAAGGCCGCGGATGGAGCATCTCTGACGCTGTTGCCACTATCGACTTCATCTTGTTCTGAGAGCTCTGTAACACCCGTGACACAGCTCGAGGACGACGCCTGAGGCAGCGACGACGACGACAGCAACAGAGGCAGCCGGCCGGTGCTCTGGTGGCGCAGCGGCGCAGCATAGGCGAGGTTGCCGGGCGTTTCGCCTGCGGGCCTTCTTCTCGGGCCGTTCTTCAGGAAGACCCGGCACACGACCCACTCTCCCGGTTCTGGATGAGCAGCGCAGCCCTGCAGAGTCATTAGCACGTCATTACCACGTCAGCATAGGAAACGGTTTTCGGAACAAGCACAGCCGTGCAAATTTTAGCGACTTTTCATGACATGCAATGCAAATATTGGCATATCCGCACGATTCTAGTGGCTGACTTTTTTGTGCAGTGCAGTCAGTGTGAAACTGACAGGATGAAGAGAGCAAACGGAACGCAAGCCTGTACTTGGCGGTCACTGTTAAGATGTCGCAGCCTGAAATTGCCAAAGGGGAAATTTCTTCTCCCGGTTCAGATTTAATTTTGAAATTAGGCTGAGTTTGAACAACCTAGCTACTACTCCACTGCGTACTGTTGATCATTGATAATAAAAGTTTTCATGAATCTTAAAATTTGTATATACTTCTATTTTTAAAGCAATGCAATGAGCTGAGACTCGACCCTAGTTGTGCAGCGATCACGGCAACTCTGCTCAAGTCTGACACTGTGAATCCGTGGGTTCTGTTTCTCACCTGGCCTGCGTGCTTCCTCTGCTCGGCCACGCGGCCGGGCACAGCGAGGCGGTACTCGTGCATGACCCAGGAGGTCCGTGATGACGACGATGCACCGCGGTGGAAGGCGAGCGTCGTCTTGACGCCGACGAGGTACCGCTTTCCACCGCAACCGGAGCCCTGCAGGAACACCGGCTTCGCCTTCCCCGTGGCCTTCCAGTACCCGCTGCAGGCTCTCCTCTTGCGGCCTCCGTCGGTCGCCCGCGCTCGCCGCAGGCTAAAGAAGTACGCTTCCCCGTCGCGCGCCCCTGCATATATGCCAATGGAACACACGAAACAACAGTGTCTCTCAGAAGCTTCCATTATTTCCGTTCGTTTCGACATGTAATGCGACGCATGCAAGGGCATGGCAGCTCGAATCATGAACAAAGCGCGCGCACGCACCGGGGAGGTCCCAGGGATCGAGCCTTGCGACGTCGTGCACGACTGGGATGACGGCGGCCGGCAGCGGGCGGGACAGCGCCTTTCGACGGAGGTACTGCACCACCAGCTCCTCGTCAGTTGGATGGAACCGGAAACCCGGCGGCAGTTGCCTGGGCGCCTCCCCGTCCCTCGCCGCTGCTACTGGCCACTCCATTGTATCTGCTGTTTGGCGCTAACAGGTAGACTCTTCTCCCTCCAGCTAATCCAGAGACTCTAGCACTGACGCTGTATAGTTGGGGAAGACAGGCACAGGCGAGAGAGAGAGAGGAGATAGATGGGCTTGATGAGTGCAGCGGGAAGAAAAGGAGGGGAATTTATAGGATGCCCTGTGGCGTGAAGCGGACTCCATCCTGCCTCTGCCCTTTACTTAAATAGCATGATTCCTTCAGGAACTCGACAAGATCCTTTCTTGTTCACTGATCTTTTTAAAATTTGAAGTTGGAACGTTCGCAAAGTGAAGAATGGAAGCAACCGGGGGCAAAAAAAAAAAAAACTAAACTAAAGCACCAACTGAAAACGATGCAAGCTTAACTGCGAATTGAAGCCAATCTCACTCTTGTTCAGACATCAATGGAGTTGTTAGTTTAAATTCGTACTGAGCTTGGAGAAATTTCCTTGTCTGATTGGTAATACAAATTCGTCAGCAAGTCGGCATAATGATCGCCAGTAGAACTGAATAAACTGAATGAGATCGATGTCATCCCCGCGTTACTTGGCAGAGCTGCAGAGGTGAGAGCTCAGTTGATTATTTTGCCATGTGTTGTGCGTGCTAAATGATGACCTGTCTGCTTAACATACTCCTTGATTTGGATTGGAAGGAATCATTAGCGCTTGCTTCTGATGGTAATTAATCGTGCAAACCACGGGCATTTCTTGCAGCTCTATTGAGCCTTGCTTGACGCCTTAAGTACTACTCCTAGTTACTTCCTGCCTCCTCCTTCCAAACACCAATCCCTGAACCTGAGGGGCTTCCTGGTCCACGCACGGTGCCCGATATTTTCGACGTCACTGTCAGGGGAAAAAAATGGAGTTATCAGCCGCTGAATTTTCAGTTGCCCCGGTACAATACGCACGTTCAGTATTCGTTGCGTCTCTTCTGAAGAAATGAAAGATTCTCTGTGTACTTGTGCATAATCTAATGCTTGACTTTAATGTAGATTTTCAGGTACCAAAAAAATCCATTTTGTTCGCCCTCTCAACTTTCCGGCATCAGCAGAACAAAAGCTACACGGAATGGAGGAACAGTTCTTGAGGTCCATTCGGAAGGCAAGGCACGCAAGAACCAGCGCGTAACGACGACGTCAAAGCACGTCTCGTCCGAAGAAAGATGACGTCAAAACCCGGGCGGTAAAATTGATCGTCCTGTCGCCGTTACCTTGACAAACGCATGTCTGGATCGATAAGAATACCTCCGACGGAGATACTTGTGGAGTTGCTTGCCTTGCTCCAATCAAATTGGGCGACCTTTTGGTGAGCACAAAGGTCAGTTTTGCCGTGCAAGGGTAACTTGTCCAGTGTTACTGCCCACTCAAACTTCTGAACTTGTAACTTCGTACCGCAAAACTTGTGATAAAGGTGCAGAGGTAGAGCCTGAATATATATACAGCATCTAGTAGTATTCAAGTTCTCATCTTGGTCACTTTTCACTCGTCAAAAGAACCTGGATAACAAAATGGGATTAGTGTTGTGGTTGCTTCCAGTCACACTTTAGCAATGGGGACGGGGTTAGGCTAAAGTTGGCCTCCCCAAGCAACAGGTCCCCTTCAACCCTCCCAAGCAGATTAAAGCATGCACAGGAGGCACCATATGCAATCATGCGAAATGTTGACAGGATACCCTTGGACAAACACATGGTTGGCATCATCAGGAGGGCAGGCAGCGCCGGACCAGAAGTAGGAGGCACAAAACCAACCCAACCCTATTTCGTAGCTGCGAGCGCGGTTTTCTCGTCGATTTCCTGTCGCCTGTCGCCATCGGCGCGGCTCGACCGAGTTCCGTGAAACATTGAGCGTGTTCTAAGCAGCCATGGTTGGGGGGCAAGCGGATTAGGAGGGCATCTGTTCTGCCTCGCAAAGTTCAGTCCAGCAGGGCTGTCATCTCAGGTCGCTTGAGGGTTGAGGCCATGTCTATCTATTCCTTAAACAAACAGCAAGTGTTCGGAGATGGCGGCAGAGAACAAGCAAGCAAGAAAGGTATAGGCAGTAGGTAAAGATCAATCATAGGCAGAGAGGGAGGGCGAGGGGTTATTAGCTCGGACGTCGTACATTTCCTCAAACACAAGCTAGCCGACAATACACTAACGTAGGAACTCGGAAACCCGTGCATCGACCCATCCGTCGCCCATGTGTGCAGATGTGAACAGTGTCGTCAGATTATACATCGGTCGGTTACTATCACCATTACTGAAAGGTTAAGCCTAGTTGACACGCTTCTCTTATCAGACTGCGCGCGTCACTCAATGATAGCTGATCCTGATCGCCATGGCATGCAGCACTTCAGTGTCGCAGTGTCTGATCATAAGAGAAGAGCTGCACTTGGGGCCCGGGTTGCTTTCGTTCCGAGCGAGGCCGGCCGTCCGGGCGGCCGGGGACACAAGAGATGCAGCGCACCGTCAATGCCTTTGGAGTGCTGGTGCCTCTCTGCAGACCCCGTGCGTGCGATGCGTGTGCATATGGCGAGCCGTTGCCCATGGGACGAAGCAACGACGCTGCGTTCGGCGTAAATCTCGGGAAATTATTGGGACGGAGAAAGAAGGCCCCCCATCGAATCAAAGCATTATAGTAGAAGGAAAAGCGAGGGTTAGGTTGATGCCTTCTGTCCCCGGATAAGCAACTAGTAATAGGTTGGAGGACCAAGGAACTGCCCAATGATTTTTCATGCCTTTTACTACCACTCGACATGACCTCTCAACAAATTCTAAACGAGCCTGCTCGAGCTCTACTACTCCTTGGTATGATTAGGAGTTTAGGACGTGTTACATACTGTATTACTAGGTATTCAGATAAAGCTAGTAGAATATATGAACTTTATTAACTGGCTGGACTGATTTGTTTTCCTGAATCTACTTTCTTCTACAGGGGAAAAAAATGAAAATAGTTTCGGCTAAGACCGGCCTCTGCATTTTGCACGCGCAGGAACGATCACAACATTGCTTCATGCTAACAACTATGCTTACCGCGCAATTGATCAGGCACGCGCAAGATGATGTGAAGCGTCTCGCTTTTTGGTTTCGCTCTCCCAGACTCCCAATCTCACATGCATGCGGCACGAATGAATGAACGCACCGGGAAGATGCATGCAAAGGAGCTAGCTTTTCGTTCTCCTGATCTCACATCACATGCATCGCCACGGGTGGTTGCAAGTTTGGCGAGAAGGGGGGTCCAGGCACAAACAGTGCCGCCACCATGTGCGTGCCCCGATCTCGAATCCGAAGCAAAGCGAGGTCGCAGATCGATCGACGACGACGCTGGTACTCAGACTTGCGCGCGGAACAGTAATTGCTTGGATCTGAAGAGAGTAAGCCATGATTCCAGATTTCCAGGTGGTGATGATGGCCGTGGAGGAGAATGGTAGCGTACGCTAATGACATCGATCCGTTGTGTTTTGTTATACGGAGTGGACAGGTGCTAGCAGAGCACGTGTTCCGTGGTTGCATGTGTGCCAGGTCATCTGCAATATTCGAGCCGCCTTGTGACTTATGAGTCCACGAGGAAGTGAAGACGAGAGAGGTTGCTTCGTTGCTTCGGGCTCAAACTACCATTGATCATCCGTCGACGTGATAAGAGATCTAGGGAATCATCATTGGTTCCATTAGTTTTACCCGTTATGCTAGTCTCGCAGGATTGTTCTCTGCTTCTCTGACGGAAAGGAAGTGAATGAAATGAACACTCAGTGAGGAGGAGGAGGTTCGCAAAGAATTGGTGCGAGACAAATTGTAGGCGCTAGTATTGACGTGGTACCTGAATCACGATCAGGCTACGCTCGCTCAGACTTCTCAGCGGTCCTTCTCACTTGCTGATCATCGTGAGTGCTCGGCTTCAACCTTAGTCGCAGTGTATCAGCTCCTCGACGGCCCGCCAGCCTCATTCGTGGCCTCGTGGGCTGCATTTGAGGTCCATCCTTCCGTTACCTGGACCAGATCATAGCATTCGTCGGACGCTTCAAGAGAGACAATATCCAGAGTGATTTTTCTCGCATTTCACTGTGATCGGGCTTTATGTTGAACGAACCCTCGCCGCCTCGTCTCCTCAATTTCGCCGTGCCCTCCTCCTCTACCTGCGTCGTTCAACGCATAACACCTAGCCCGCCTTCTTGAAAGGAATGCTTGTGTACTGGCTTCCTCGTCTCTTTTGTTCGCGTTGTTAGTAGAAGAGCAGGAGGTTGCAGGCAAGGAAGGACTCGCACCGCTCGCGGCTCCTTGCACTGCCTTGCTGAAAGGAATGTCCCCAAGATTCTGGACTTGATGCCGTGAGACAGTGACTGTCACTTGGCGCAGCGATCGGTTGCACTGTTCGTGGTCACGTTGGATCTGCAGATCTGAGTTGTGCACACCAGACACTTGATGTAGATCCGCAGAAGATGTGTGCAGCCTTGCCCTGTGAAGGTCCAAGGAGGGTGTCAATACTGTTTTTCTGGCTGGTAAATGCTCGCGCAGATCGAATTAGTGCCGCCATGGCCCTATACTCATCACTCCGTCGATCGCGAGGCAAGCTCCCATCAATTCGCGGATCGCCTGCGCCACGTCGCGCTGGAGAAGGCGGGGACAAAAGGAACACTCGAACGATTCTGATTCTCTGCCGCAGGCGGGATATGGAGATGTGAGGTTCAAACGTTCAGAGATGGTGTGCGGCGCCACAGCGCAGCAGGTCTCCATTAACGGCGGCCGGACTACTCTTCAGACCGGGAGAAGACGCAGACCAGCAAAACAGTCGCGACGAGGCGGTGGCGAACGGAACCGGGGTTTAATTGCTTTTGGTTGCCGAAGTTTGTGCTGCACGGAAAGGGAGAGGCAGCGCAGGTAATGCCCATTAACGCGGTGCTGTTATACGCGGTGCGGGTTCTCCCGTTGCTCAATCTGTGCGGTCAGCCGAGGTACCTCTCGTCAAGGCTCGCAGATATGGTGACTGGTGATGCTGCAGAACCGTCGCCTAAAAACGGCGGGACGACACGGTTCATGAGCACGTTTCCTCCGTCCACGGAGAGAGAGCTTCTTCTCGGTGCTGGCGCGTAGCCGATCGCCGGCCGCACGAGGGGGCGCTTTGGGGGGGGTGGGGTGGGGGATTGGTGTGGAGGAACATCCGGCCCCTGTGCCGAGGCGTCGACTGTGCGGGGCGGGCTCGCGTATCGGGTGCGGATCTCGGATTCTCCGTGAGATGTTGGTTGAAAACTTGAAATGCGTTCGCCCGCCGGCCGACGGCGTCTCCGATCTCGGATCAACAAGCGGCTGATACGTCCGCGCCAGGATGATTACGGAAGGGTTTAACCACCGTTCCATTTCGGATGATTTGAAACGAGGTGGGCGTGTTTCATCTCTGTGTGTGGTCGCATGCCGATGCGAGCATTGATGGGGGACGACAGAGCCCAGTAAATGGCCACTGACCTCCATTAAATCGTGCCTGTCAGCTCTCCCTCCCCCGCCACTCTCTCTCATCACTCAGCCGTTGGCCCTCCCTCTGATGAGGCAATAAATGCCTGTGCTTGCCCATTAATGTCTCGAGACTAAGGGAGCGTGACCAGAAGTCCGTCGTCTCCATCTATCCTCCTCCTCCGTCTTCCCTGCGGAAGTGCGGCTCCCGCCAGGGCAGCACCATCTTTGAAGCGCGAGGAGGATGCAAGCGAGTACGCCGAGGAGTGGATCCAGCCTCCGTTTGCTTAACATACAGCAGTCACAGCATCGTCATATAAACTCTGAATCCCAAACACGTGGGACAGCCTTCTTCGGCCCATGTCCAGTCCAACTGCATGAATCGATTTGCGAGCATTCTAATCGTACCTGAGCATTTCATGCTTAGTAGTAGGAGTATTGGATTTGCAAACAAATGCTTTGATTTTTAAAAAATAACGTACTATTACTCCAAAAGAACACAAAGTTCAGCCATGGAAGAGATGTGAGTTCGTGAAATTGACAGGAGATGCTTATCGCGCGAGCAATGGCTTCTACTGAAGCCGTAGCACAGCCTAGTAGTACAGCTATATCACATGTCCACAAGGGCATCAATGCCGTTATGATAATCTGATCAATCACGGTTGAACCACCAGAAACAGAACTCCGGCACACAGTTGCGATCAAAATTCGCCTGCGAGGAGAGAACCTCCACTGTAGTTTTCACACATTCTTGCCAGCTTCTGCGCCTGCTGCTGGGCCACCGCGTTCCTCTTTCCTAGCCGGTGGTGGCTGCCGCGGCGGAGCGGCGCACACCGGGATCACAGATCGCACGCTCACTGCCGGCGCGTGGAACCCGCCAGTGGCGAAGGATCTCGACGCGCCGCCGTAGTGATATGACGCCGAGGCAGGAGCGTAGTAGCACGGCGACGGCGGTATTGCGTCAGCCCTGTTGTTCATTACCATGGCCCTCTCCATCAGCCGCACCAGCTCGGCCGCCGCGGCGTCCCTGGAGCTCGACGCTGGTTGATGCAGCTGGTGCAGGGGAGGCAGTATCTTGGGGCCGGCAAGCGGGTGCAGGGCCGCCGTCCTCGAAGGCGGAGCAGGGCTCTTCCTAGGACGCCATTGGTGTCTGTACAGCGGCGGTTTCGGAAGAGCGGAGGGAGAAGCGCTGGTGCCGCAGTGCTTGGTAGAATGCGCTAGCTTGCCTTCGTCGTCTCGCAACTTGAGCGCGGCGAGCACTCTGGCGACGATCACGTGCTCCTGCTCCTCGACGCCGGTGCCGGAACCAACAGGATCCTTGCGCGCCTCCGGCACTGCGAGAATGGCAGCGTTTTGTTCAGTGAGTCGTGAAGATCTGCTATTGGAAACACAGAATTTAGGTGGCCTCTGGGGTTGACTCCTTACTCTGCTTGAGGGAGGACCAGGCGGCCATGGCGGCGTTCTTCTCGGCCTGCTTCTTGGTCCTGGCGGGTTCCCCAGCGAAACTCATCGCCGCGAGCTCGACGGTGGACGAGAACACCGGCGAGTGTCCCGGACCCGACCTTACCGTGGTGTACGCCGGCAGCTTCAGCCCCGCCCGGTGCGCCGTCTCCTGCAGCAGGTTCTTGTACACCCCCGTCTCATCCTGTACGCAACAAAACAAGATCACATCATCACGACCACGGAACGCCGCAAGCAGCAGACCACGAGGACGGAGCTGACGACGACTTACGAGGACCCGGGCGGCGAGGGAGGTGGAGGGCCCGCGCAGCGCGAGGCTGGCGAGGGCGACCTCGGCGGCGGCGTGCTCGGCCTGGCGGAGCGTGGTGCATCCGCTGGGGCCCTCGAAGGTCTCGCCGTTGAAGGTGACAGCGGCCCGGAAGCGCGGCGCGTGGTCGGGGCCCTCGCGCGTGCACACGTACGACGGCAGGGTGAAGCAACTCCTCTGCGCCAGCTCCTGCAGCTGGTTCTTGTACATCCCTGCGGGTACCGGCGGCGCTCCTCCTCCACAACACTAGCTACCTATCCCCTGCTGATCGATCTCCTCTTCTCGTCGCTCACGGGATCATGGCGCCCGTCATGGCGGCTCATGCTTGAGCAGGGAGAGGAGGAAGAAGGGTGGATGGATGCCAAGGGGCGGAGTAGAGCTCTGTACTGTTCTCTCGAGCGTTTAGTGGTCTCTCTCTACTTGTATCTGCTTCTCTCTGGAGAAAGAGAGGAGCGAGGAGGGGCGACGGGGTTGGCTGGGGCTTGATGGGCACAGACACCTTCTTGTATTAGTGACACATTTATGGTGATTTGTAAGCTTGCTTGATCGATCACGCTTACCCAGAGCCGGTCAGAGCCTCCCCGCCCGCTCCACTCCTGTATCCACCACCGCCACCGCCACATGCATGTGCTCGCTCTTCTCCGTCGCATCGTCCCTTGCGAGTGCACGGCCAAAGATCGACCGCTGCCGGCAAACCTCCGCTTCGTTGCCTCAAAGGCCTCGGGTCCATTTTTGCTCGGTCGGGGACTAGCAAAAGCAAGTGCTGGTTTTCCCTTGTAATTCTTTTCTACTTGCAAATTCAGGCCCGGCGGGTAATCGCCGGCAACTTTAAGAGGTGCGTGACAAACGCATCGCACTGCATGTTCCCCGTCACGAACGAGAGAACAAACACATGCACGGGGATGTTCCACCTGTTATCATGTTAAAACTTGGAACCATGTCCAAGCAACGATTGGAGGCCTACTAATTAATCACGCGTAATCATCTGACCACCGACATCGCCTAATGAATGCTTGGGTCCGTTTCCTAGACTGCATCCAGAGATGAATGGACAGGAAATTAGCTCCGAGGTTACATTGGATAGCTGGAAGATAAGATGGTGATTATGAATATGATGATGAAGTGTGCGTGTTTAAAAAAAAATGTGTATGATCTTATTTGAAACGCAGAAATTTCATAAGCATCAATTAAATTTAAAAAAAATATAAAGAAACAGAAAACTCCAACATTTCAAACGGGAACTAAAAGTCATTGATGAGAAAGAGTAGAGGCCTGTTTGATTGGTGTTTTAACCTTATCACATCTAAGATTAATCAAGTGTAACCGGCTAAAAAAGGTATGGTAGCAAAATTCTAGCCACAAATGTGATAAAATTGGCAACAAAATGAAAATATAACATGTAGGATAGAGTGTCATAAAAGTGTGATTTGTCGCAGTTGTGTTAATGAAACAAACACAATTTAAAAAATCTGTGGCACAGAAAAATAATATTCATTTCAAACTTTCGTCTGTTCAACTACCAAATCAACTCGTTGAATCGGAAATCTCAAAGGAACTGTTCTGGTTAAACATCAGTGTCTTCGTAGATGTTGCCGGCAACCGCAAAATAGCGGCGTTTGTCAATGAGTGCTTCATAAAAAAATATTCGGTGACAAGTAGTACTAGTGTGACTATCTGAATAACTTTAATTTTCTTAATAATATCCATATACTCTTTTGTTCTGTTTTATAGTAAGTGGTTTTGAAGTTATATACTAAAATTTAAAAAATAAAAAATATGGATTGTTTTTGAAAACGATGAGTAGTGAGATAGAATGAAGATATATTGAAAAAAGAAAAATATGTCTCAAAACACGTGAGAATGATTTATAATTTGTAAAAAATTGAAGGGTTATAATTTGAGATAGAGGGGGCACTAAATTTGACTTTCTTCTCTATGCTTTTAATCTACCATTTAAATATGTTCCTTCCGTCATATGCAAAAATATGCAGAAAGTACATTCAAAGCTCTCTTTTTTTTCACGAGGGCTTAGTGTTTACTCTCTGTTTTTAATTGATGTTGTCGTTGCCGTTTAAATTTAACTTTGATTATTTATTTTATTAATTTTTTTTGATAAATTTCATATATAAAATGTGGAGAGTATATTGGTACTAATTCTTGTGGAGTAGTACAGTATACTAACTAGATTAGCTGCTAATTCCGGTCAAAAGGTTGACCCATTCCCGGGCGCTCCGCCGTTCACTTACTCGGCTGCTCCTACTACCGGCACAGCCAGAGTCTCCGGCAGCTAACAATCCTCCGCATTCCATCCCAGCGCTCCCGGAATATCCTCTCCTCTCATCTCACAAAATAAATAAAAATGTTTTACAACTTCACCCGTTAACGAACGCGACCGCGACCCCACTGAAGCCTCAGTCTCTGCCATGTAGGCTCGAGACTGCCACTTGAATTTTCTGGGCGCACAGCTGCCGACACGGTATCACCTCACCCGCTGCTAGGCGTACACCGAAGTGTACCCTGCAGCGGCATTCCTCCGGCCCGTGCTCGAGGAAGACTTACCCCGGTTCGTCACATCAGGCCATCACCACCCACCCTCCCCGTTTCGCTTCGACATTCGACCCATTCCGCGGTTCCGCATCGGCGGCCGCCGCCACAGAGCACCTTTTGCTCGTTGGTTCCACCCGTCCTCTCGCCGCTGGAGGTGCCGCTCCGGGCGGCGGCGGGCGTGCTCTGACCGGAGATCCCGCGGTCTGTGCTGAGGAGTTGGCGGAGGTGGTGGCTGTGTAGGCTAAAGTTGGGGGGCTAGGAGGGCATTCGGAGATGTACGTGCCGCCGTCCCGCAGCGGCGGGGGAGACGGCGCCGCCGGCGAGCAGCCTAGGGTTTACCAAGTCTGGCGGGGAAGCAACGTAAGCGCTTGTTCTCCCTCACTTTATCTAGCTTTCTTATTTTGGATTGTAGTGTGTTGATGAATAGTGGATCTGGATCTGGCGCGTACGGCGATTAGCAAGGGTTTTGCGAGGCGATGTATGCTCCCTGATGCGGTTCTACACTGGTGGTTACTCTAATTGTGCTGGAACCTGGAATATTGTTTCTATCGCACGAGTAGCTGAGCTGTGCTTGTCTAGATTGTTGATAGACTCGGAAATCATAAAATCAGTGCAGCCTTATTTCCCAGTATATCCCTGACATATAGGCTTGTTGTGTTGTACAGTATCGTTTTAGATGAAGCAACATAACAGTACTGCTGTACATCAACATGGTTCCATCATTGCAAGGTGTTACTACTTTGAGTAGAGGCAAAAGTTATCCAGGTTGAAATCTTGAAATTTTCAAAGCTGTTACTCTGTTTTGGATTTAATAATAAAATGCTAACTGAGATTAAGAGAGTTAACACATTCTTCTTCTTGAACATAACTCAAAAAATATTTGACACAAACGATTGCCTTTTACATATGTACTCTGTAGTATATTGATCAATTTTGGCAAGAAATACTAGTTTTTGTGATTATAATATTTTAGTTGCTCTAAGTGTCTAGCTGTTGACTCATATGAGTTGAAATATGAAACATGGATCGGTGGTAGGTACTAATTTGTGTGTAAACAGATGCATTTTCCAATTTAATATATTTTTTATAAGTGGTTTCACATAAGATATCTATATTTATAGCATCTGGGACAGGTTCGTTGGGAAATTATTAGTCTGAGTG
>BCLG01001899.1:78028-90992 GCA_001602295.1 Zoysia matrella
CGCCCCCGCGCCGTCCTGATCAGGGCCCGACCGCAGGACGGTCAGCAGGAGCGCGCAGAGCTCGTAGAGCAGCCGCGACTGCTGCGCGTCCGCCGGCTGCCTCATCCCGCCGCCAGGAAGCGCCGCCGCCGCCGCGCCTGCGCTCATGGAGAGGTCGGGGGACGAGGAGGAGGAGGAAGGGAGGGGAGGATGGGTCCCCTGAAATGGCCTTTTCGCGAGCTCGCGTTTGCGTCTTCGCGATTCTTTGGGCACTTTTTTTCTTCTTTTTTTGTTATTGTTGCTTTTGCGCTTTCGTTTCTTGTTGCGGGAGGGAAGGAAGCGAGATCTGCTGTTGAAATAGGGAGCATGGGCCTACCGCCGCTGCAAGAGGATAAAGTCTGTTGCACAATTAACAATTTTTTTATTCGGCGGCTATCTTGGGTGTGACGTGGAGGGCATCTGCAACTGCAACCCGTTGATTGACTGACTGTCAAGTTTGAACAAATTTTCCTCAATTACCAGAATGAGGTCCGTGATTCATCTGAAAAACCAAAGAGTTCTAAAATTAAACTTGAAGATCACATTTAAATCTTCTAAAATTTGCATGTGGACTTTATTTTTTTGTGAAGAAATATGTGGCCCTTGGATGAGATTGCTCTCAATGGAATGAACAGTTCGAGCTACTCCTGTTCTTTATTTGTGGTTGTTTCAGACGGGTAGGTTGAGCTAGAAAAGAACTAAGCACTCCTGTCCAAACGATAATATTAAAAAATAGAGAAGCATCTATTTGCTGTTGATTTTTACAATCAACTTTGATCATTTGACTTATTAAAAAATTTGTTTGAATATGTAAAATTTTAAGTTATGATTCAAATAATTCTAATGATAAATCAAATTATATCAAAATATATGAAATTTATCAATTTTTTGAATAAAACGAAGAGTTAAATTTGAATTTAAAAGTCAATGGCGACATCAATTAAATAACAAAGAGAAAATATATAGTTGCATTTTAGATCACTTATAATATAATATATGAGATGATGTCTACAATGGCCAGTATATGTTTGAGTTGCTTCCAAGTCTACTCTCACCCCTCCCCCCTCCCCCCCCCCCCCCCCAACAACTTGATATCAATGTTTTATACAAAATATTTCTTATTGATATATAAAAACTATCGATATTTTTTTTACTCGCATGATTATAATATCTACTGTATTTTTTATTCACATCATATGAAAATTATTTATAGGTGATAATAGCATATTTTTCATATGCAAGATGTTGGCAATTTAATGTTATCTCATTGGGATAACTCGAACGAATTTTTAAGAACCAAAACATTGAGCGACATGAGAGAGGCATGATTGGAAAGCCCGCTCGGATCTGATTTTTGTAGCTTTTTTGGTTGTCGCTGTGGCAGGACAGCCCTTCAAAAAGTTGCTAGTCTATGTATTTTTGGCTTTTTTTTTTCTGCTGCGGTGCTGCGCAGCAACAGCAACAGCTAGAAAAAGTCGCAGCGAACGGCCCATTGCGGAACCAAATCATCTCCCGTGGAGTAAAAAAATGCAGAGGGGCACTGTAGCACGAAAGTTTGGGTATGGTTTCGTTTCAGATTCACTGCAACACAACAGTAACTAATACAGTAAACACGCGTTAACAGAAAAAAAAATTTACTGTAACTAACATGCATTAAATACTTTTCACCTCACACGAACAGTGTTCTCTTCACTCCGGCAGAGAAAACGGATCCGCCCATTGCACGGGAGCGGCATGCAAGTTTCCCAGATTCACATGATTCTCATTCATGCTTCGATGAATTAATTGGAGGTGGTTGACTAAATAAAATAAAAAAATCATGTGCCATGCTGTACCAAAATCAGTGATGGCACCGTAGCGGTGAAATAAAAATTGCCGGTAAGAAAAAAGATAGTCGTCTTCACGCAATAAATTTTGGAAACAAAATTTTCCCATTGTTTAGTTATAGGCTAATGCATGCTTGATCCCTAAGTGTCGTTTGGTTTCTTGGAATTAGGGGTGGGATATAGTAGTAGAATAGGAAATGGAAAAGAAGATGTTGTCCTTTTAAATGTGACTGTTTGTACGGTTACCATCGGGGCTCACGCCCCTGAGATTGCTGCACGGTTCATGCCCAGGGTTTAAAAAACCAGCAGTTTGCGTGGTTTTCCTTTAAACTGGACCCGGTTTGGTTTAATAGGTCGGTCGATTTTTAGTTTCATAAATTTAAATTTTTTGAAAATTTAAAAAATTTGAAAATTTAAAAATCGATCAAACCGATCAGTTTAAAAAAAATCGATGAAATTGATTTGATTTTAAATTTAAAAATGGTAAATCGGTCAAATCGGTCGGTAAACTAATCAAACCGGTCAGTTTTCTCTCAAAAATTTGTTTTTTAAATTTATTTCAGTTTTTTTTATTTACTGTAATGATTTTTTCAAAATCCATCAAACTGCGACTCGACAGTTTTTGATAAGTAAATCTGAAACTTGTTTCTGCCCCATCACTGAAGGCAACCTGTGGTGTCGCCTTTGGATCTCGTGGCGACAATGATGCGCGGGAGATACCGGAGAAACGAGGGGAAACGGTGGACGCACTGGAGGAGCTCAGAATTGGCAGGGTGGGCCGTGGCCCCTCCTTGGCTCATTGCAAATCACTGAAGAGGTGATCATTTTAGCAGTTATTTGAAGCTTAAAACCTAAGATGAAAACATCCAATATACAATATACATGAGCGAGTATAATATGTTTCATTTTTAATATTGTTGTTACCATAAAAATAAAAATTCTGAGTATGATATTATCAAACCAAAGTCACCATTTGATCGTGGTGTCATTTGTAAAAAGGCCTGCCAAAAAGAGCTGTAACCGACGCTATTAAGATCTCATTTGATACCATCAAAGCTCTTATGCAAAGTAGTTTATTCTTAGATTAATACACACTAGTAACCTTAAGGTTATAGCATTAGTAACCTTTTGTATTCAGGGATATTATGACTTATAAACAGTTACTTTATAACTTCTCATCCATTGAACTATAAAAAAGACAGGAGAGAGACATAGAAGATATCTGATCTCATCTGGACAAGAGCCGAAACACCTTCTATTCCTTTTCGAGAGACTCATTTGGCCATTCGTCATCACATAAACAATACACCCCACACTGAACGTAAAGTTGTTATCCTCTGAGAGGCCTAAACTAGTCTAAATCCTACGTCTCCTTCTCTTGATGAATCTTTGTACTAGCAAAGCGTTCTCGAACTAAATATCTGCTGATCTCGACTCTTAGGTCGAGCGTCGACAGAGGCATGCCAGGAAGGTGCGTATTGTTGAAGATTCGTCAAATTTTTGTTGAAGATTCGTCAAATTTTTAATAAATCTTCAACACATGCGTGCGTTCATCTTGATCGATTCATCGCTGTCAATGTCAAGAAGAAGGCTAGATCGCATCTCCTTGTTGTTGCCATCAACGCCATCTACATCGACTCCATAGTTCGGGAGTTTAGGCAACATCAGACTTTCTAAGCATTTCGGCAATAAACTTTTCGAACTCAACTTAGTCAATCCTCAAAAATAGATACCTAAAATCGAACCCCAAGGTCGACGTCCAAGGCAATTCTCGAAGTCAATGCAACCACCTGAACACCGTCCCATCCGGTGCTTAAAGATCTATCGAACATATACATGTGTTAGCAGAGAAGTTTATTTCTTTTTTGATTATCTTCATCTGTTGCGTACATTAATCCTGATTGAGTTATTTTATTTCTTCAACCACCATCACATATGCATGGCTATGGGAGCTATCTATCTATTTAAGGAATATATCATGTTGCTTATAACATTTTTTATTATTTTTATATTTTATCAAATTGATGGTTAACTATTTCTATGTGATATAACCAATGGGTTCTAGGTTCAACGCAAGCCATCCCATCAGCAGTGAACGCCATCAGAATGTTCAGATGGACTATTTACAATTTGGTCCCCACTATTGCTGAAGCGAAGGACTTCAGGCGTTTTAGGCTCCATCAGAAAGCCTCGTCCTCATCAAAACTGTCAGATGAACAGTTAATATGGGAAATCTTTTTTGTCGATGCCTAGTGCCGAAGCGAAGAACTTCGAAAGTTTCAGGCCACATCGAAAGTCAACTTGTTACTCGTCGGAATTTTTTTCTCTAAGGCTTCATCCAGAATTTTTCCTCCAAGGCTTCATCGGGAATTTCAGCAGTCAAGTGCTCGCTTCGAGCAAGATAATTGGTCATCCGTCTGTTTCAAATAAGTAGTTTTGACTGCTTTATTTATTTCATTATTTTACAGCACTACTGCTCATTTTATCTATATTCACGTACTGTATTTAATAGAATAAAACTTCGTGAAGACCAAACCTTTTATTTTTTACGCTTATTTTATCAAGCGCTTATTTGTTTCACATATATCAGTGCCGTACATATTACAGAATTTATTTCTTTAAATATTTTAGTATGATATTTACCTGCTTATATCAGCTAACATGGATATTTTTTAACCCCTATTTTCTAACTACATCTTTAAGCAGGGTTTTTGGAATTTTTATTATTCTAGAGATTTTATATAAAAAATATTATTTATCATTTTAGATCTCCAACCGAAACCTTTATTAATTATTCTGTATCTATAACCAAAATTTTATTGATCATTCTGTAGATTCAACTGAAATATAGGATACTCATCATCGGAATTTTATTTTACTGATTATCTGAAAATTCATCTGTACAGTGAATGAAGCTTTAATGCTCGAAAGTTACAATTGTGCTATTGATGGCTAGTCTCTAATATGCATGTGTATGGCATCAATAAGCAGACAATTATCCCAGCCATTCTTTTATCTTCTATTGCTTTTACTGGCTATATAGATATTCAACCAGATCTTATAATTGGAATATTTCTCTCCACTATGAAGGTCACATTAATGCTTAGTGACTACTATTATATACACCACTAATGGCCATAGCACAAATGCGTACGGTTATATCATTAGTGGTTGTTCAAATACAATTATTACATTGTTTATCTGGATTTTTTTGAATATTTTACTATTACAAATTTTTTTCTTTACATACTCATTGACTCTTCAGTCATATCTGGCAGATGCACTTGCCCTCAAATTTAATTATTTCTTTAATCACTCGCTGGTTCATTGGAATTGCAGTACATAGGACCTCTTTAGGTCACACATGCTTTTTTTATATCACCATTCGCGCTCTCCATCTTAGCCGCCAGACGGTTACACAAGATATGATCCTAAAAGACACTTCCAGCCATCTATCACAAATGATCTTCTCATATCACCATTCGAGCTCTTTATCTTGGCTGCCGGACGATAACACAAGATACAACCCTGATAGGCACTTGCGGCTATCTTCGGAGTGATTTACTCAAACAGCTGATATGCATAAGCTATAAGCCTAATCACGCCTACCCACCATAGGCACCCTATGAATGACTTCAGATGGTGCTAACATTTTGTACAATGATCTTTTTTAGGTGAAAGACTTAACAAACCCATCTGATACGCATACAAATTTCACTTTGAACTGGGCCCGAATGAAAAACAAACCCGCACTATATCTTTTTTAGGATTCGACAATATATGTTGACCCAAACAGGAGCTCGGGGGCTCTATATTTTTTTCAGTAGAATTATTTCTTCACTTCAGACTGAGTTCGAATGGAAAATAAACCCGCTCTATATCCTTCTTAGCATTCGACAATGTGTATTGACCCGAGCAAGATCCGAAATGAAAATAAACCAGCACAACATCCTTGTTGAGATCCGACAATACATATTGGCCCAAGTATACGCTCAGGGCTCCATATTATTTTCGCCGGCAGAATATGACTTTTTATACAAGCTCCGCTTCTATAAAGAGTCGAGGGCTATGATCATACATATCTGTCTCAATTTTTAAAGCACTTATCAATATTTTGATGTAATTCTATAGCAATAAGAAGATAAAGTTTTTTAAAGGCACCCATCAATAGTCAGGTGTAGCTTTATAATAATAAGAAGATGATGAATTCAGCACAAAAAATTCATCAAGCTAGAAGGTATTATTGAAGAATTATGATCACTCTTTGGCCTCAGCAAGAGGAAATAATTTTATCGGTTTATGAAGAAGATAAGTCACTGTATCAAATAAAAATCAGTGACAATATGCAGATTTTGCGGCTCTATCATATTTTTGAAGACTTTGGTTGCCAGAAGAAGTTACTTTTACTCTCTAGCTTCAATACAAGCAAAGCCAAATTTATTATCTCTAACAGTTCAAGAAGAAGACACGTTACTGCTTCAAATAAAAATCAATGACCACGTGAAGACTTTGAGGCTATGTCATATTCTTCAAGATTTTTCAAGACATCAGATGCCTGATGATTATTTTAGTAATTTAAATTGTGCACGTTCGAATTTCATGATGCACCAAAAATATATTTTATGGCACCTCTCTTTTGAAGAGCTTACCAGTTATATAAGATGCAAGAATTAAGGTGAACTCAAAAACAACACAGAAGAAAATGTAAGTGCTGCTGTCAACACCCAAAAGGACAATATTCGACGGTATAAACATCCATGGGAAAGGATATAGGCGCGCTTGCATAGACGAATTTCTGAAGATCGACGACGAGCACTTGAAGACAAATTCCTGAAGACTGAAGATTGATATTTTAAAACTGAAGATAAAAGATGACGGCATTGAAAAACAAACTCAGAGGCTTATGTCGTTACCATAAAAATAAAAATCCTGAACATACACAGCTAAATATGATATTATCAGTCCGAAGTCACAATTAGATGATTGTAGTGCCTTCTATAAGAAGGCCTATCAAGAAGAGCTGCAACCAACGTCATCAAAACCGCATTTGACACCATCAAAGCTTTCATGTAAAATAGTTTATTCTCATATTAATAAACACTAGTAACTCTAAGATTATGACATTAGTAACTTTTTGTATTCAAAGATGTTATGGCTCATAAACAGCTAACTTGTAACTGCTCATCCTTTGAACTATAAAAAGAATACGAAAGAGACCTATAAAGGACATCTGATCTCATGTGGACAAGAGCCAGAACACCTACCATTTCTTCTCGAAAAACTCATTTGGCTATTCGACACGACATAAATAATACATCTCACACTGTAAACATAGGGTTGTTATCCTCTGACAAGATCGAACCAGTCTAAATTTTATGTTTCCCTCCCTCGATGAATCTTCATATTAACAGAGCGTTTTCGAATCAAATATTTGCCAATCTCGACCCTTAAGTCGAGCGTCAACAAATATATTTATCAAATTATAGTAATACCTATTAATCTATCACCGATGAGCTGACTAATCTATATAAATTTGCTTAATCGATCTAGCTCCACCACTGGGTGGACGGGCCTGGAAGCAAGCGGCCCCAAGTACGTAGTCCCCGACGACGCCCGGGTGAGGAAGCCGCGGGGCCTGGGAGGGAGGCTGGGATCGGTCGACACGCGGGGCCCCGATGTCAACCTTCATTACGCCTGGATGACTGGCAGTGGCGGCGTACGGTTGCCGGTTGGGTTCGTCCGACCGGGAAGGCTGGAACCCTGGCCAAGTCTCACCAACGCCTACATTTTTGACTGCGAAGGGAGAGTTACGGGTTGGCCACAGTGCCGCCGCGTACGACCGCGGAGACGCGATGACATCGGGGACTAGGATTACACACTGCCGCGGCCAAGACACGAGTCGCCAGCGGAGAATGGAGATCACCCATTTTTCGAGAAGGGAAGAGAACGGAGATCACGGGCGAAGAAGGCAAAGCGCGAAGCGGTTTTGGACCGGGCCCTTTGGCGTCTCAACACTAAACTGTGCAGGAACAAGGCCGAGGGAGAGGCTAGGGGCGTGATTGGTTCCTCGCTTGACCTCTGAGCAAGGTCGATTTCACAGTCACCGCGTGATTGGTTAGCTGATCATGTCCTCCAACCTGGTCCGTTGCGTGCAGGGAGGGCTCGGCAGCCTGGCTCGTCTCGTACGTGGGCAGTGACATTCGCTGCTGGGTCAGGTCGCGCTAGTCCAGCTTGCTGAGCACTCTGCACACAATGGAGTAGAAATCCTTCAGAACACATGCAGTCCAAGTACGAAACACAACTAACCAAACACTATTCCCATCAGGCCAGGTCGAAGAAGAAACGCAAAACCAATCACCGGATGTTGTATACGCAGATACTGGCTCAGCTCATCCTGGCTGCGATTCCTAACCAGGCCCAGTTTGACACAAGAAACCAATTACACCCTATAGCTTTTGGCAGATTCAACCCGATCCGCGTCTGGCGGTGTGGGTACCCGGTCCGCTGAATTACCTGGTGCTGCAGGTGCACTTGCACACTAGTGAAGTTGAAGTCCAATTGGCAATTGCTATTATCCGACGACAAGTAATTTAAATTTCATCCGATTTACTATAATTTCTTTGTACAAGATCGACAAACTTCATTTATTCCATCATGATGAAGCGAAACGCGACCATTGTAATATAGCCACACTGGATAGCTAGCACAGCACGACAGCATGTAGAAACACACAACTTGTACTACTACTTCAATTAAGAATGAAAATGTACAGGCATTACACTGTACTTTTATGTAGAAGACATGCGCATACGCTACGAAGCACATACGACCGTTATACCGGTACGTTTTGACAAGCGACAAGTCTGCACGTTATAACGCGCATTACATCACAAAATCACAAATGCCTTTTCACGCACATCGACACCGACACAGTACTGAGTGTAACAGGCACTCGGAGTAGAAATATAACGCGATTGGCATCGCGTTTTTTATTTGCTTCATGACCATTTCTTCAGGGTAGCCAAGTTGGCATGAAGTTATTCATCTGCTCATGAGCGAATCTGCAAGTCGAAAAGTAAAAGAATAATCAGATGGGCGCCATAAACAGAATGAAACTAGCAGTATCTTGTGCACATATATACCCAATCTGCAGGGTCGGCTCCGCGGCACCGTCGACCAGAGGGTGAAAGAAGCCGTTGCCAGCATGTGATGGTGGCGCCTGCTGTGGGGACTGACGCTCATAGCCCATTAAATTGGCACCGTGCTCCCACATAACTTGTCCATGCACTTGGTTTGTCTCCTCAAGCTTTTCCTCGCAAAGAACAGTTGTAAAGCTCGTCAATAGAGCAATCTGTTCTACCTTAGTATCGGTTCATTAGTATCTATGGATCACGTTCACAACATCCGCAGAGTACACTGATGATGCAATATCTGACTAATTAAAAGATGCACACCTTTCTGGAATGCGGGATTCATAGATTTCTTAACGAAGCATCAGATCGTTTGTATGCTTATCAACTCGAATTCATGGATGGCTTATGTGTTTGCAGATACAAATACGTAGAGCTCAGTGCTAAGCGCATATGTCAAATTCAAGTACGGATAGAATTCCTTAGATGTGCAGTTGTCCCAAAATATTACTTAAACTTCAAAACAAGATAACTACTAGATTCTTCCCCTGGGGCATCGATTTAAAAATCAAGTGCATTGTAATATATTCTAAACACAAGGACCAGTAAGGGGTACATACCTTTCTTCTCAGACACTTGTTTGCTTCACACAGCATTTGTTCCTGGAAAAATGGTTTGGTGACATATTAGCTGATTGATTAGTTCTCTTGTTCCGAGCAGAATAATTCACTTCGAAAATATCAATGGAAATAAATCATCATCAATTATGTCATTTTTAGAACTTAAGATCATACCTTCCTCTGTAGATCAGTGAGTTGATCAAGCATATGCTGTGTCTGCAATAATGGATTTTTTTTATCAGCATACTGACATAACAAAGTTAGCTTTAGGACATTTACCTGAGGAATGACAAATACTATGGAATCAAATTGTGCAATTGTATGAATTCTCAGCTCAGGAAAATTGATTACATTCATATTCAAAGCCATACTACATAATTAAGGGACGCTCAATCCTTGATAATTTCAACCATGATTACGTTAATGCGGATATGTCTATTAAATCGATTACCCTTGTTGATCTTATGTGCCTTAATGAGGAGTCAAGTTGCTTCTCAAGCTGCTCAAGCTCTTTGACACCAAGTGATCCGAGATCCTCTCCAAGCAGATTCCTGTAATTTTCCATATTAAAATGGTAAGCAGTTATTTAAGTTCCACTGTTCCACCTAGCCAGTAGCAGTTAAACACTAAATTTCTTCTCTTATGCTGCTATATTTTCACTTGAGGGCTCATTTACCCTTATCTTCAGGGTGTTATGAACATAAGCTGGTTCGAAATGATATGTCTAGTGGTTGATGCTTTGACCAAAAGCTTTCGCTCTGCTATTAATCCCTTTTCTTAGAATAGTTAATCGCTGAAGTAGTGCAAAAACATGCACATGTAAAAATTTCCACATCAAGAATCTTACCTTTCACTTAGCTATATGTTACCTTAGCTCATCAACTTCTAATCTACCCACCAACCCACTAGGTTTTGTCTTACCTTAGAAATGCGTACATTGTGAGGAAAATTTTGAATGCTTAAACGCTTGCATTGTGAGACGGAAAGAGTATTTGAAAACAAATTTGAATCCTAGAACAGTAATTAAAGTGAATGGAGGGAGTGCAGCTCTATTCCCAAGAATCTTTCTAACTCTGCGTGGCTTCTTTACCTAGATACTACCACTCATCGTGAAAGAAAAAAAAGATCAACAACATAACTCAACTTGCCTTTGAGTTCTCTGTAAATTTTCCACCCTTGCTTTTAGTTTAAGGTACTCATTGCGACTGCTCTGAACAAGCTGAAAAATAAGAGCTACTTCATTACAGTGATATTCATGGAAACAAGTACATTCAATCACTTCATGAAAGTAGCATATTTGGATGGCAAACAACTAAGTAGAAAAAACCCATGACTTTTCATCAGTGGCTGCAAATCACTACAAATTTATATTTTATACTTTTTATATCGATGATTGTAACTCACACGTGACTACTGCCTATTAGCTCATATTATCAGGGGAACAGTTATATACAACATGCTATGAATGCATAATGATACAGGGATATTCTATGTATTAGATTTTTTTTCGCACTACAACAAAAACGAATATAGCTTGCATGATGACTGAACTTTCAAAATAATCAAAATCACCGGGTCTATCCATCAGATTTTGATTTATCAAATTGTACCAACAAAAATATTTCCACCATAAGATTTTTATTTATCAGGTTTTGATGTTCCAAACATATAGCGCTTCTGAATAGAGTTTCTAGTTTCCCGGAAATTCCAGTTAATACGTTGCTTGCAATTAAAGTATGGAACACATTTTAGCCTTTATATTTCATAAACCAGTGCTTAGTCAAGTACTAGACATATTTATAAGAACATAGATTCCTTCAGTTGTGCGACGGGAATAATATTGTTACTATCTTTTAGGAAGGGAAAGGGTAAAACAGAAGAGAGAGCTCATTATAACTGGCATTCAGTGAGCAGATTATAATTCACAGCGAAAAAGAACCTGTTCAGATATTGATGGATCGAACTTACCTCGTTCTCCTTGTTCTGTACTGCAGTATCTGGCCCAGCATAACTGGATTTTTGATACCTTTCGAGTGTTTTCGTCATGCTACGTACAATACCAAAACATGAATTATAGTTATGCTAGAGAAAATATAATACTCATTGAATATAAAATTTTAGAATCTCAGCCACTGATTTTTAAAAATTGGTACTGAGTCCACCATTTTTAGTATCGAGCTTACTATCTTTGGTACCGGATTCACTATTTTAGTACCTTTGACTAAATATCTACTTATTTTTAACCGTTAGATTTGATCAAATAGACGGTTGTGGTTAATTTCAAGTATTGTATTATCTCTCTTATTTTGGTAGTATTCAGTTACTGACAGTTCAAAATTTCATTCCAGATATGAGTATATCACAAAATTTACCATACAGCTCACTCAAACAAAGAAATATAAAAGGAGCATGGCGTCAACCGACTAGACTTGAACATTTGATTCTCCCCTGTACCAAAGATATGAATCTGTGAGCATAAAATACTGAAGCTGTAGGTCTTAGTAGTAGCGGTGTAGGCTTCTGAAGCGACATCCGATAAACTTTTCCTTCAGCTGGTTTTACGGGCAGGTAGAGGACAATTCGGTGAGAGGGCAGAGGGGACACAAGGAAATGACAACTGAAAGCTAGTACCACTGATTGTACCCTAGCTACTTATACTTCCCGTCTAGTAGTTCTAGGAATCTTGTGTACCGTCTCATTGTCCTGCAGGCAATTCTCAGAGGACCCAACGATAGATCGATTAGATGTAAAAAAAATTATAATAATTTAACTTCATGCTTAGCAAACATAAAACATAGATTTAAAGTTTTTGTAAGTCATGAGATTTACAGAAAATTAAAAGGTAGTGTATCATGTTCTTTGTCATGTTTATGGTAACCAACTCCAGATGAAAAAAAATTAAGGTAACCAGCTCCAATGGAAGAAATTAGGGTAACCAGCATATTATCCTGCTTAGGCAGATCGAGTAATCTGGTGTAGAAAAAGATTCTTTGATTTCTTCTTGACATTGATAACTTGGTTTCAGAATAAGACCCAAAACTATTGACTGTCTATAAGTGAGATTTTGGAAATTATAATGATTAAACGCATCCCAACAAATACTTTAGTTTGAAGACATAAACAGCCAGATGTGGTCACAAAATGCCGTTGCCCAATAATTTCTTGTCTATTTTCAGGCCACATGTTATTTTACAGTTTTCTTTGGCAGTATGATAATTCTGAGAAAAAGGAAGTTTTATTTACATCCAAAACTGTACACATAGGTGTCTCAACAATACTAAGCAAAATATAAGTGTGTGTATATTTGTTTTCAAATTATAGTGTATATTTATTGTTCTATCACAAATTTAGCACATTCGTTTTGTTGGGG
>BCLG01001900.1:4539-34463 GCA_001602295.1 Zoysia matrella
TCAAAAGTGATATATGTATACTTTTATGAAAAGCATTTTTTAAGAGAAATCCAATCATATTGTTGTTGCCATAAATATTAGAATCCCAAAAATGGATGACATATGACATTATCAGACCTGAAGTCACCTATATGGTACCACTTACGTCCTAAAAATAGGTGGTATTTTTGACTTTAAGAAACCAAATTTTGACCATATACCTTATTAAAAAAATTAAGAAAATATAAAAACTAATAAATCATACTTAATGTATTTCTAATAATAAATCATTTCATCAAAAAATAAATTACTTTGTCGCAGTTTTTTCGAAAAGACAAATGGTCAAACAAGATGTTAAAAGTACAGAATTACACTTATTTTAGACAGAGGGAGTAGTCAGGCAGCAAAACATTTTACCATCGAGAAATCACAACCAACCTTCAGTAAAATCATCAAGTAACCAAACCTGGCAGCTAAGACACTAAAACACTTCTTCAACTAAATCCCAAGAGTTATTTAAACAAAACTAAATCGCTGATATGCACCCTATTAGTGACACATTTCGAAACACCGTCGCTAATATAGACCTTATTAGTGACACTTTTTTGAAACGCCGTCACTGATATGAACTCTACTAGTGACACGTTTTCTAAACACCATCGCTGATATGGATCCTATTAGTGACACATTTCAGAAGCACCGTTGTTGTTTTAAGGAACTATCAGGGACACGTTCCGTTACAGCCGTCGATGATGTCTCCTATCAGAGACGGGGCACATAGCTATCTCTGATGGTCGACTTATCAGTGACGGTGTTTTATCCGTCTCTGATGTGCCTACATCAGTGACGCAAATTTAGCAGCGGCTCGGTATTGGGTCACTGATGAGGTATTTTGCGTGTCTCTGATGTCTATGACCGTACAAGAGACCAACTCTGCTAAATTTAATTAACAAAACATGCATAAGCAATAGTCAGCACTGGCTAATTAGTGGTTGCCGGACTAGCTAGGGTGCGACCAACAGCTGCGCGAGGTTGAAGACGACGGCCTTCTTGGACATTGAGAAGGGTATGTGTAGCGGCATGAGAGTACAGTGGCTTTTCGAATGATTTTTTTTTTGTTGCAGTAGCCCTATATCAATTGCTTAATAAAATGACATTCCAAATATAAAGTAGTACTTCGGATGATTCCTATCTTTTTTTTGGGTCCAGTCACATTGATATTGGAGTATTGGATGAAGTAATAAATGATTACGCCATTCTCTAGATTGATTCTTTATCTTTATTAGGCACACTTTTTCTAAGAAAATGGACTTCCTTAATGTATGCAATGAATTATTTTTTTATTAGGTGGTCATTGATGTACAAAATTCATTAGGCCCCAGCTACAAAACGCATAATGGTTTATTAAATCAGTACTAAATGTAATAAAACTGGCCTAATAAAAAAAGGAAAATAAATTAGTACTCCGTAATTATCAGTACTACTCCTACTAAACATGGTATGCCTTCAATGTCTAATTGAATTCTCCCTTTATGTACATAAATATCGTACTACTGCACGCACAATGATTTATATCTAATTAAATTTCTAGCTTTATTAAAGTTGATTAAATTTATAGAAATTATTAGTCAGTGATGTGTTTGACCAAAGATAAATATAAAGTTATTCTGCTATACAGGTATTACTTCCAGCAAGGAAATTTCGTAGTGTGAAATGCTCTTGCCCTTGCTTTTCTCCTAGAACCCTAATCCCATGTTCTGCATTTGGAGAAAGTACGGAGGAATCATGTTTTATGAATAATGATTTGAAAGTTATCATATAGCAAAAGCTATGGGCTTAGCAGACATGTATGATTTTGAGCTACAATCACATACTTATTTGTATTAAAAAAGTCAGTTGCTCAGTAAATCACACGCTAACCAACTAAGGGAGAACACGCTGGTTGTTGGCATCGTCAACCGACGTTGAGGATTTTGGAATGCAGCAGCAGTACGGGGCGCCAGGGACGGTCAGGCACGTCCCACCAACTCCGACAATGCCAGCGGCGGCGCATGTGCCAGTGCACCGCTTGTCGTTGCAAGAAAAATTTTGCCTGCAATGGCCCGGGCTCCCAGCGTCCAGCGAGAAGCTGGTGGCCACCCTGGTCGCTGACGCCATCGGGGTGGTGAGGAGAGCTGCTAGCAGCGGGACAAGAACGAACACAAGAGCCTTCCTGGAGCATGCACCAGAGACTGTAGCCATGAGGGCTTTGAATCTAGAGAGAGATTTTTTATTTTGTAATGTTGATGCATTGTCGCTCTGGGGATGCTTTGCTTTTATAGACTGGAACCATGACCAAAATACCAAGCAACAATCAATTACTTCCATTTCCCTTAGAGTGGCGTTTAGATGGTTAGATTTAGCAGTACTTTTAGGTATATATTAATCCGTAAATAAATCATGACTGTGACGAACAGAATAAATGATAATTCAGCCCAAGATGTTTTTATTAGATGGACGAAGGTGCATAAAAAAAATCTGAATATGGTTACCTCCTTTTGGAGATGGTGGCTTTCCCTAAAACGTTTAGCCTCCTTTCAACGCAGGATTTTCACAAGAATCTCACATAATTTTTATAGAAATTAGTTCAATTTCACAGAAAAAACGTAAGAATCATTTCACCTTACTAAAAAAGTTATGAAAATATAAAAATTAATAACTCACGCTTAATGTATTTATAATAATAAATCATTTCATTAGAAAATAAATTACATTGTCGCATTTTTTAATAAGACGAATGGTCAACCGTAGATGTCCAAAAGTATAGAATAGCACTTAATTATGAATTTTATGGATGGAAGGAGCGGTCAGGTAGCAAAACATTTTACCGTCGGAAAATCACAACCAACCTTCATCAAGCTATCAAACCTGGGCAGCTAAGACAATAAAACGCTTCTTCAACTAAATCACAAGAGTTTCTAACTCAACAAAATCTCACTACCACAAAAAGTCATTAGAGATGGCTGTTTTTTCTTATTAGAGACGGAAGTAACAGCCGTCTCTAAATTTACGCCGCTAATATAAGGTCATTAGAGACGAACAAACAGCTGCCACTGATATTACCCATCTATAATGAGCTGTTATCAGAGACTAACACCCGTCTGGGTAACACCCGTCTCTACTATATTGCGTGGAGTAAAAATAATAATTAGGAAACAATATCGAATCATATATGTTTGACGAATATCATCTTTATAACAAGCTGCCCCTCACATTGTTCAATTTTATACTATTTGATAGGCACTGGAACACTGGATGGTTGTTGGCTTTAAGCACATGCACAAATATTTTAGCAAACAAATAGCTAAACTTGTAGTTGCAGACGTCATTATTATTCAAAACTTTCAAGTACACTATTGTTAAGACATAAAACAAACATGTTAAAGAAGACACAAAAAGACTTAAATAGCATACAGACTAACTGGAAGGGGAAAACACGTTACATATTGAAGTTGCTTTGACATACTAGTCCCTCCACACCCTATCTACATGTACGGGAGAGATATTTCCATCCAAGTTCATCCACAATTCTCCTATAATCAAGGTGCCAACAGTTATGCTTGCCTTGCTTATTGTAACTACTTGCAGGAATCGATAGCCATTTTCAAAAAGCCATTGATACTGGAGTATTAAGCAAAAAAAGAATAATTCAAAAAGAATAATTGGGACGATTCCACCGGATACTCCAATATCAATACTCCAATATCAATTGCTGAAGTGTCCGGTGAGCCCTCTCGAGTTCGGACATTTAGCCCATCAGAGTGTTCGACATGTTGCTGAAGTGTCCGGTGAGCTTTCGAGTTCGGGCACTTAGTCCACCGGAGTGTCCGGCATGTTGCCGGAGTGTCCGGTGAGCCCTCTCAGGTTCGGACATTTGAAGGAAACTCAAATGCCTAAACAGCTATCGGTCCGAAGAGAAGCGACAAAAATGCCTGATATGCTTAATGCACACAAGAGGCTAAATGCCCGAACAACTATCGGTCAGAGGAGAAGCGGCAAAATGCCCGATGTCCTTAACACAAGCAAAGGGCTCACTGCCCGAACAGTTATTAGTCCGAGAGAAAGCAGCAAATGCTCGATGTATTTAACGCACATAAGGGCTCAATGCTCGAATACTAAGTGCTCAACACACTGTAAAAAGAACCCACGGCATCCTCTTTTCTATGCCCGATGAGCTCAACGCTCGCAAGAGGCTCGGGTACAACGCGCCGCAAATACCCGATGTGCTCAAACGCACTAAATGGGTTCGGTCGTTTGTACCTCTTTGTGTCTAAGATGTTTAACACGCATGAAGAATTCAAATATCAATACTTGAACATCTGAAGAGACTAATTCTGAGTATGAACCGGGTCTCCGGAATTACGCAACGGAACCTTAGACATCCTACCGGAGACTCCGGTAACCGAGTGTCCGACACTTTACCGGAGACTCCGATAATGCTGATTTAGAAAAATTGTCAGCTGATTGATTCTAATTTCATTTCTAATTCGTGAGATTAGTTGCCCTACGAGATAAGATCATTCCTGCTCTACAAAACAGAGACCCATGGCCGGTTGAGGATCAGCCCAATCGATCAAATTATTTTACCTTTATATTTCCTTCTTTTCCAAACTCTAATCTTCTTACTCGACCCCATGCTATTTTTCCTTTGTCCCGGCGATATTTGAGGACGATCCGACTGACTTGAACCGAGCTCGAATCAACCCTAGGACGATCCTCTTCCGACAGAGTCCCTCCAGAGATGGGATTTTATAGTGTTACCTAAACTCGACGTTCCCGCACACGGACGTGCGAGCGATGTGTTAGCTCGAATCCGATTTCGACGTCAACACAATCCAAACAAATCATGCTCAACGAACAAACAGACGTTGCTGGAGAACACCATCAACCAATCTCGTGGCTTGAACAGTAAAGAAACATCTTCACACAAGGGTGGAGAAAAAACAAGAAATGTAGATCAGTTCACGAGGCAACAATCCGAAGGCTAAACTCTCGGTGGAGACCTGAGCCGCTAAATGACTGGTCCTCACGTTGGTGCATGGAAGATAATATATATTTTCTTACTTTATTAAAGTAGATTAAATTTATAGAAGTTATTAATCAACGACGTGTTTGACCAAAGCTAGATATAAAATTATTCTGCTATGCTGGTAGTACTTTCTCCTAGAACCCTAATCTCATGTTTTGCATTTGGAGAAAGCACGGAGGGATCATGTTTTATCAATAACATATAGCAAAAGCTATGGGCTTAGCAGACATGTATGATTTTGAGCTACAATCACATACTTAAAGTCAGTTGCTCAGTAAATCACACGCTAACCAACTAAGGGAACAAGATCAATGAACACGCTGATTGTTGGCATCGTCAACCGACGTTGAGGATTTTGGAATGCAGCAGCAGTACGGGGCGCCAGGGACGGTCAGGCACGTCCCACCAACTCCGACGATGCCAGCGGCGGCGCATGTGCCAGTGCACCGCTTGTCGTTGCAAGATAAATTTTGCCTGCAATGGCCCGGGCTCCCAGCGTCCAGCGAGAAGCTGGTGGCCACCCTGGTCGCTGACGCCATCGGTGCGGTGAGGAGAGCTAGTAGCAACGGGACAACGACGAACACAAGAGCCTTCCTGGAGCATGCACCAGAGACTGTAGCCATGAGGGCTTTGAAGCTAGAGGGAGATTTATGATTTTTTAATCTTGATGCATTGTCCCTCTAGGGATGCTTTGCTTTTATAGACTGGAACCATGATCACAATACCAAGGAACAATAAATTACTTCCATTTCCCATAGAGTGTTATTTGGTGGTTAGATTTAGAGCCTCTTTTGGCACGGCTTGCGGCGGCTTCGGCTTAAGGTACTGTGGCTACAGTAGCTACAATACCATAAGGTCGAAAAGCTCTGAAAACGTGGCTTATTCGGCTCGAGTGAAAATGGGTTATATGAACAGTATTTTTACTGTATCTACAGTGCACAAACAGTAGCATAAGCCGTTTGGAATAAGCCCTACTAAATGCACCCTTAGCAGTACTTTTAGGTATATATTAATCCATAAATATCATGACTGTGATGAACAGAATAAATGATAATTCAGCCCAAGATGTTTTTAAAGGTGCATAAAAAATCTGAATATGGTTACCTCCTTTTGGAGATGGTGGCCATCCCTGCTATTTAAAAGAAAACCGTTTCTTAGTTGAAAAGTAATTAGTTATCTCCAATTTTAGTTAAAAAGTTATTAGTTTCTCTCTCCATTATATTCTATATTTATATGCTACCACCTCCGTCCTAAAATAGGCGGGTTTTTTGACTTTTAGAAATCAAATTTTGACCATTCAACTTATTAAAAAATTATAAAAATATAAAAACTAATAAGTCATACTTAATGTATTTCTAATAATAAATCATTTAATCAGAAAATAAATTACATTGTCACAATTGTTTTTGGACAGAGTGAGTAGTCAGGTAACAAAACATTTTACCGTCAGGAAATCACAACCAACCTGTAGAATCATCAAGGGGTCAAAACTGGGCAGGTAAGACACTAAAACGCTTCTTCAACTAAATCACAAGAGTTATTTAAAAAACTAAATCACAAGAATTTATAACTCTCATCAAAATCTATGGCCGTACAAGAGACCATACCACTCTCCTTAATTTTATTAACAACACATGCGGATGCCCACTTTCCGCTTCTTGCTAGTTGCTACAACCATAAGTTTATTAAAATTTGTTGAGAACAAATTGTTACCTATAGGAGGAGGAGCAGAATGGCTACTTTCCCGGGCATCATAGTTAGTTATTGCTAATCTTACTTCTATGACTACTCTTACTCCCTCTATTTTTAAATTGATGTCGCTGTTGACTTATAACATCATTCGTTTTATTAAAAAAATAGTTCAAAGGTGTGAAATTTTGAGTTGTGATTCAAATAACTCTAATGCTAACTCAAATTATAACAAAAATATGAATTTTATCAAAAGTTGTTGAATAAGACGAATGATCAAATTTGATGATAAAAGTAAACAACGACATCAATTTAAGAACCAAGAGAGTATAACTGAACAAGAGAGGACTCAACCCTGGTTGTGTCCATTTGAAGTACTCCCGAATATACGTCTTTCATTCTGAAATTGATGTCTAACTAACCGACATATTTTAGAACAGAGGAGTAGAATAAAAGCCAGGTCTTAATTTTAGAAAAAGTACTGTGTCAAGCTTCTTCGTATCAGAGGCAGGGTTTTAGAAACCGACAAAAACTGACCGGTTTTTACGGTTTTCGGATAAACCAGTCCAATTTGGTAAAGGGTTGAATTCGGTTTTCAGCTGAAAACCGAATCTGATACTGTAGCACATCTGGCTAACAGAGCGGTTTTGCTAGTTAACCAGCCGATTTTTAGCCAAACCGTAAACTGGATCGGAGCCGGTTTCTAAAACGTCAGAGGTCGCTGGCATGGCCTCGCAAGAAGGGATCTGATCTGACGGGGCTCGTCCGCTCGTGGCGCACACGGTCGTTCGATGATTACCTTGGCCTCGCTGCGCAAGTGCGCGGTAGATTATTACGCTGTGGAACCGAGCACAGCTTGTAGTCGATGCATGCATGCATGCACCAATCATGGTAAGAGCACAGCGCCCTATGACAATTAAAACCGAGCCGGCAACGCCGCATGTTTTTTTTTTTTTTCACTCACGTAATCAGGGGCAGAGCTACAGCTAGATGTCGGTGTCAACTGAAACCGATGATTTTTTTGTAAATCCTTCATAAATTACTATATAACCACTATTTACAATGCTAATGACCTTATTAAATATTGATGATGATACCGGTGCCTCACGAGTCACGGCTCTGGCTTCGCCCCTGCCCATAATTGGTGCGGGTGGGTAACGTTCGACAAAGGAGCGATCATCAGCACAAATGATCAAGGGGCACATGCAAGCGCGTGATGCTTCTCTACTCGACTTTGATATAGGTCCTGTTTTTTCCCTCACAGATTATATAATCTAGATTACAATATATAGATTATCTAACTTAAAATTATAATGTGATGATAATAAGAAGGCCTTGTTCGGTACAATAATGTCTCTAGAATAGCTTCTTAGGAAACCAGCTTCTCTGAAAAAAAAATACTTCTCTAGAAAAATATATTCCCTATAATTGAAAAACACCTTTTAAAATGTTTAGCAAAATTGCTTTTTATTGTGGTCCCAATGTAGAAATATGTTGGAGAACCATTAGAAGCTACTCCTTCCAATTTCATAATTCTTTACATTTTGTACAAGATTTCGTTCAAACATTAGACACATAAATTACAAATAACTTTAAATGTGAAAATTATATGAATATATTTATCTTAAAAATACTTTCATAAAAATATACGTGTCACTTTTTAAAAAAAAATTAAGAAAAAATAGAAGCAAAAATCAACCAAAATGACTTCTTCTGAAATATTGTTTGGCACAGCTACACTGATTCAAACTGAGATCAACTCCTTGGAGCTCTGCCACAAAGGAATATAGAGTATCATTTTAAAACTGTTTGGTAGAACTTTTTGCAAAATTCAGAGCGGAAGCACTTTGAGAATCAGCACCCAACAAGTCCGAAGTATTCATGTGCATGCATTCCAGCGATGACCAGAGGCTGCTGCTGGCAGGATAGGGTAAACTAGTGCACCATTTGGAAACGAATAAGGCATCTATATGAAAATATATTTTTTTATGTCGAAGACATGGGCCCGCAAATCTAAACTAAGACTTCATTCTTTTTAAATTGTTGTCATTAGGACAACAATTTTAATATATTTGTAATTTTAAAACAAAGAGAATACGTGATCATGACATGACACTTACCATGAATCATTATCCCGTACAGCTTCAACTCACTCTAGACAGCGTATGATGCGGCGCAATGCTGTTTTGGTACAAAGAGTAATGATGTCTCATGCACCTATTCCCAAAAAAAAATGATATCTCACCTCCAGCAGCGGGTAGCTTGCGAACTGTCTCCAGATCATATCAATCGTACATATATGCATATTCTAGTTTAAAAATAAATATAAACTGAGCCCGATCATATTCAGTCTAGACGTGTCTAAACCTAATTTTTCCCTCATACAATTCATAGTACTGCCGCTTATGCTGGCTACACTTAGATCCTCTTTATTTTAACTTTTCGGGTTGGCATTTTTGGTCTAAAAGCTGAATAGACAAAAACTGAAATAAACAAGGTTATAAAAATCTGATTTTTTTCAATGCTCAAAAGCCAACTTATATATATATATATATTAGCTAGCCATCAATTAGCTTTTTTAAATGCTTGAAAGCTCCAACTCAAATAAAAAGAACGTTAGGGCAACAATTTGTGTCAAGAATCTCGGTGATGGAAACCAGCCTCCCACTGCCTTTTTTTTATGGTTTCTCCGTTCCTCCTTTCTTGCAAAGAGGTGGCTCTTGCTGTAGAAATAGTTTCTATGTTCTTTACTCCCTACAGTAATTTCATTGCCACATATGTAAAATGCTGAGCATTCAAGGTAATTAAGAGGAAAAGAAACTATCACTAATGCTCTATGGGGACTAACCTTACTTGCTCATTTTGTTCTTTGATTTATATCATTAAAAATAATAAGTATAGTTCATTTTAAGTTAAATTCTTACCCAAATGGCAATAATTTAAAAACAGAGGGTCTATAATTTATAAAAAATTTGTGTGGTCAAATATGCTGCACAACTTGCATCTGGCTAAGCTTGCGCGCGCCGAACTGTCTTAATTTGGAGTGAGCTATCAGCAATTTAAAAACAAAGACGAGCTAGTGTTTATCTTTACTAGTAGTAGTAATCTATCGACCTGCTACGCGGGGAAAACGAAACCCACCTTCCCCTCTCGTAGTCTCGTGACTCTCGTGGAATGGCAGTCTTGTGCCTGGCCTCGGCCCTCGTCGTTTGGCTGGCCTCGCCAGGTTATTTGTACCCCCTGGCGCCCCTAGCATTACAAGGCCAAAACAAACACTGCCTTGAACTAAGCAAGCAGGTTCGAGTGATCTATGGCGACCTCCAAAGATGGTGCCAGTGGCAGCAGCACCCCGCGCGCCGTGCCGGGGAGCTACGGCCTGCCGGTGATCGGCAACCTCCGTGATCGCCTCGACTTCTACTATCTGCAGGGCCACGAGAAGTACTTCGAGTAACGCATCGAGCTCTACGGCTCCACCGTGGTGCGCATCAACGTGCCGCGAGGCCCGTTCATGGCGCTCGACCCGCGCGTGGTGGCGCTCCTCGACGCCAAGAGCTTCCCCGTCCTCTTCGACGCCGACAAGGTGAAGAAGAACACGCTGGGCGGCACGTACGTCCCCTCCACCGCAATCACCGGCGTCTACCGCGTGTGTGCCTACCTGGACCCGTCCGAGCCCAGCCACGCCAAGGCCAAGCAAATGTTCTTCTCGCTGCTGCACTCACGCAGGGACGCTTCATCCCGGCGTTCTAGTCTAACTTCTCGTCGCTCCTTGTCACTGCCGAGTCGCAGCTCATGTCAGTCTCTCAATGCCCTCTGAAACTTGAACATGAACAGTGCGCAACAGGGAAGTAGAGACAAACACACGTAAACTGGCTGAGTGGATTGACTTTCTTCTTGCTTCTATTTTTTTTATCAGAGAAAAGCCTTTGGGTTTTATACACACGCTGCAAGTGCAGCAATAATTTTTTACAACTACCAATTACTCTATCGTACACCACTTTACACATTTTTAACTTCGGCGTCTACGACCACATTACGCACGTTGTCTGCCACATGTCGTCACTTACGCTGCTACAGTGAAGTTCGTCGTGCCGTCTCGTCGCCTTAAAAACTGTCGAGAAAGAGTGAAATAAAGAACAGCAGAGTTGTTGGGTGCAACAGCTCAAGCTCGGCGGTAAGTCGGGGATTTCAACAAGCTCAACGACGTCACCCTGTACGACTTCCTCGGTGAGGCCTACTTCGGCACGAGACCGTCGGCGTTCGCACCGGACCTCGCGTCCCGGGCGGCCAAGTGGCTGTTCCTTCAGTTATGCCCGCTCGGCACGTTCGGGCTCCCCATGCTCATCGAGGAGCCGCTCCTGCCGGTGCTCGCCCGCGGCGACTACAAGGCCCTGCACGCGCTTGACGCCGCCGAGAAGCTCGGCCTTTCGCGGGAGGAGGCCTGCAACAACCTTATCTTCGCCACCACGTTCAACAGCGACGGCGCGATGAAGCTGCTGCTCCCCGCGATCCTTAAGTCCATCGCCGGCGACGGGGAGCTTCACGCAAGGCTGGCGGCGGAGATCCGTAAAGCTGTGGCCGACGCCAGCGGGAAGGTAACCGAGGCGGCGCTGGAGAGGATGGAGCTCAAGAAGTCCGTGGTCTGGGAGGCGCTGCGCCTCGACCCACCCGTCAAGTTCCAGTACGGCCGAGCCAATTAAGGCCGACATGCTCGTCGAGAGCCACGACGCGGTTTATCAGGTGAAGAAAGGGGTTATGCTCCTGGGCTATCAGCCCTGCGCCACCAGGGACGTCCGCGTGTTCGGCCCCACGGCGGGTCAGTTCGTCGCCGACCGGTTCGTCGGCGAGGAGGGACGCAAGCTGCTGCACTACGTCTACTGGTCCAACGGACGGGAGACGGAGGACCCGGGAGACGGAGGACCCGACCGTGGACAACAAGCAGTGCCCCGGTAAGAACCTCGGCGTGCTCGTCGGCAGGATGTTCCTCCTCGTGCTGTTCCTACGTTACGACACCTCAGTTGAGGTCACTAATGGGTCCGCTTGGCACCAATGTGGCATTCACCGGTGTCACTGAGGCTGTTGCGGCTTAACTGTGTTCCTCCACAGCTTCCGCGGATGGACACCACGCATTTAATTGGATCCTTGGATGAATGCATGGCCACAATAAAAGACGTAGTAGCAGCTATACAGTAAAGGATGCTACATACCCTGAATTGTGCAAATATAGTATTCTGTTTCGTTTGATTTACTGTAACATTTTTACAAGTATTGTAGCACAAGAATTGAGTTGTTGGTTTTCGATGTAAAGAGGACTAAATTCTCAAACTGCAGAGTATTCACTCCATTGTTTCACTCCATTGTTTAATTGATGTCGTTATTAACTTTTAACATCAACTTTCACCGTTCGTTTTATTCAAAAAAATTAGTTTAAATAGATAAAATTTTAAGTTGTGATTCAAATAATTTTAATGATAAATGAAATTATAACAAAATATATGATATTTATTAATTTTTTTAATAAAACGAATAGTTAAAGTTAAAATTAGAAGTCAATGGCGACAAAACGGAAGGGAGGGAGTATATGAATTGAACAGTACTCCAATACAGATGAGATGACTGATCGGCGATGGATGCATATTTTCTTTAATTTTCCTTTTGTGTACAGCAATATTCTCGAAATTAATTATTTATGTTTTATATTTACCCGTTTGGTAGAGCTGTGATTCTTCAAAACAACTTTGGCTCTGATTTTTTTAGAAAAAAAAAGACTTCTCTTGCTTTAACTCTACCTCATCTGAAAATGTTTGGTAAAATGGCTTCTCTTAAAAACGTGAAGTAATTTATAATAGTGAAGCTATGTTTTGATGGCTCTCTCCTCCTCCTATTTTCATGCGGCTTCACCTTAAAAACATGGAAAAAATAGCTCTCTCATGTACCATTTGGTATGGCTTTAACATAAATCGATGGAGATGCACTACCAAACGGGGCCTTACAGTTTGTTTCATCTAAACATCTTTTTATTTAAACTTTGTAAAATAATACTTCACCAGTTTTAACATATTAACACCACTGACATCTTATATTATTTTTACCATTCATCTTACTGAAAACTTTTGTTCGAATGTTTACAATTATTAGTCGTGTTTAAATACTTTTAATGATAAAATATATTATAGTAAAATATGTGATATTATTAATATTTTTTAATAAAATTAATGATTAAAGATAATGTTAAAAGTCAACAGTCTCAATATTTTAAAATCGGAGGGACTATTTATTAATAGCATGTGTGATAAGACTTGAGATGCCGATCTTTCGGTAAGGTGATAACTATCGATTTGATAGAGTCGATCTTCACGATCCTATAAACGTCCGAATGGTTATTGACTATTCGTCTTATTCAAAAAATTAGTTAAATGTGTAAAATTTTAAGTTTTAATTCAAATAACTCTAATGATAAATGAAATTATAATAAAATATATGATATTTATTAAATTTTTAGAATAAAACAATGGTCAAAAGTTGGAGTTAGAAGTTAACTACGATAATAATTAAAGAACGGAGGGAGTAAGCTTCTATAGAATCATTCTTAATTAGCCACAAGCAAGAACAGCCAGGAGACGACATGGGTCCTGCTGCACGGCTGTGAAGCACGGTGAGTCGTCAAGGCTCGGAGAAAGGCGACAGGGAAGATGCCTCCGCCGGCTTCCAATCCAAACCGATGTGCTGCGAGACAGCAGGAAGATGAAAGGAAAAGACCGGTGGCCGGTCGATCTGCTTCAAAGGAGGGAGAGATGGATTAATTACCGCCTGGAATTGATGGCCCGGATAGAGGGAGCAGGCGCAAGATCGTTGTCGGGAACCTGGGTGCGTGACCCAATTTTGGAGAAAGACAAGTCTCCATCGAATCGATGGTGCCCCATCCCTGCGTGACCAGCAAACACCAGCAGCCAAAAAGTAGCCGCCCCTACCTTCCATCCTCGTACACTGAACGATAAACACACCCTACCTACGGAAACTGCTACTACTGTGTTTTTCTCTATAATAAGTCATATATCCTGTGTTGTTGACTTGTTTATTATGGCTACATGTTCTGAGGAAGTAATTTACACCTAAATAAAAAAAACTCTTCATGGTGATAGCTGATATTATATCTTTAGGTGCATTAGAAGGCTGCTTGAATATTATATCTTTTATTATCAAATTATACTCCCTTCATTTCAAAATGTAAGTATTTCTACGTTTAGTTAAAGTCAAACTTTTATCACTTTAATCACTAATAATATATAATTAATAATATTTTATCATATAAAAAAAATATTTTTTGAATTCATCATTAAATAAACCTTCATAAAAATTATATTTTTATATTAAAAATATGTAATTTTTTAGATATTATTGGTAAAAGTTTAAAGATTTTGACCTTATGCAAACTTAGAAATGCTTATATTATGGAACAGAGGTAGTATTAATTAGACATTTCATGGGAAATCAATTCCTGCCAATTCTCTTGTTATTCGCTCCCAATTTCATATGAGTAGATGTGTTGCGGTAGTGATTTATATGCATTAATTGACTCCTAAAAGTACTGTTTTTCTCTTTAATAGTTTATCGATAAGGATGTTGATCCTTCTTAATGACTAATAATGACTTAGTATTTGGGGTCACAAAAACATTGCTTCTTTTGAGAGGTATACGGCGTAGAGCACTACTACGTTGCTGGACATGCACGCGCTTAGAACGGCTATGAAAGAAAACACAAAGATTAATTCAAAAGGATTATTCATAATGTAATTCTGAGCGAAATACAATTTGCTCAGTTACGCATCAACGATCCATGCACTTGACTCGAGGATTTGGCCGAGCCGCAGCAACAGAAGTACCCTTGGTCAACCTGACATGTGGCCCCACGAGCATTGTAGCCTAAATAGTCGCACACATCTTTGCAGTACTTGTCTGTGCAGTAGTTAAATCGGGCGCACGACTTTTTCAGAACCTTGGCTTCAAACTGGAGCCTACGACCAGATGCTGACACTGCAGGCGCGGTGATAATGCAGATCATCAGCAGCGACAAGAGTACGAGGACGATGGACTTCGTCGAGTGGAGCGACATGTTGGCGACTGAAGTTTCTTCGTTTTGCAGGTACCTCCAGGCGTTCCTTGATTATATAGACGAGCGTAGAAAGAAATTGGTCTTGGGACATTAATTCCTTCTATTTTTCTTTAAATTCATGCCAAAACCATATCCTTGGTGCATTAATTTGTTGCTAGGCTATTAAAAAAGGGTTATTTTCTTTTTTGGCCCTCTTTTGAAAGCTAATACCCAATTTGACTTTTTTTTAACTTTGCTTATTTGATCTTACTTCTGTACTCTAAATAGTCAATTTGACCCTATTTACTTAAAAAAAACAAGGATCAAATAAGCAATATTTTGGGTCCAATTGGCTATTCAGATTCTAAAAGCAGGGTCAAATAGGTAAAGTAAAAAAAAAAATAAGGTCAAATTGACTATTAATCTTCAAAATAGGGTTACACGAGTAATTATTAGAGGGTAATTTTTTTTAAGAATTTCTTTCATTTCTTTTTCATTCTTTTGAGAGATCAGAGTGGGCTGTGAAACGGAAGCAGCAGGGGTATCTGTGATCTCGTTCCTCACCGGCAGGGATGACCCGGAGCTTCGCAGCATCGTCTGCAACCTTGCAAGGAGGTCAGAAATAGAGGCGCGGCATTTGCCATCGTGTGATTGCTTTTGCCCTTGCATTGGACCGCTCAAGAAGAAAACTAGATGAGCACCGGCTGAATTCTTCAATTGTTTTGTTTTTGTTCTTACTAGACGTGCGGTAGCTTGGACAATAATTTAAAATTTACTTGGACCTTTTTCTATATATGTTAAACATAGATTTTTAGAATATGAACAGCAATGCATAGTTAAAGAAATTAGCAATGTTAGAGAGGGCCATGCCCCTGCCGGCTGCCCATCAGTTCTGCCGGTGGCGCCACTATAATGTTATATCTTTCATTATCTTATCATAATAGACCATAGATTGGAAAATAAATCTCCCATTTTGTTTTTCATTCGGTCATGGTTTCTTATCGTAGATGTATTGACATGGCACTTTTTTATGCAGCTATTGGCTGCTAAAATACAACTATATTTTTCTCTAAAAAATCATCTACACTTCCAATTTTCTTATGTATGTTCCTTTGTTGTTGACTTGTTATGGCTACTTTCTGAGGAAGTAATTTACACTTAACTAAAAACTCTTTATGATGATAGTTTTTTTTTGCGACAATCTTTATGCTGATAGCTGATATATATCTTTAGGTGCATTAGAAAGCTGCTTGAATATTTTATCTTTCATTATTAAATTATATCAGATATATCATGAGAAATCAATTCCTGCCAATTCTTATCATTCGTTCCCAATTTCTTATGAGTAGATGTGTTGGGTACTGATTTATATGCATTAATTGATTGCTAAAATACTTTTTTCTCTTTAATAATTTATTTATCCATAAGGATGTTGATCCTTCTTAATGACCATATAAAATTCATACTCCCCTGCTAGTGGAGGTTCCAGAGTTTTTCACAAAGAAAAATTCCTAATATATTGGGGTTAGGGGTTTGCAGAACAAATCAACCTATTTTTTTATCGCCTCTTGCTTTTCTTATCTAGTAATATGCAACCTACATTTCTATAGCATCTTGATATTCTCATCTAATATGCTTCTTCCCTGCATACATGAATCTTTTTAGTTATAAATAGCAAGGGTATTATTTACCATTTTTTATGAGAATAAAAAATTATCTGAGGAGTATATGTATTTGAATATTGTATCGCACCTAATCTGGGGATTAAGCCACGTTAGTATCTGGGGTCACAAAAAATATTGTTTCTTTTGAGAGGCCTACCGCGTCGAGCACTATGTTGCTGGACATGCACGCACGCGCTGAGGTATGAAACACAGATTAATTCGAAAGGATTATTCGTAATGCAATTCTGAGCAAAATACAATTTGCTTAGTTATGCATCAACGAGCCATGCACTTAACTGGATGATTTGGCCGGGCCACAGCAACAAAAATACCCTTGGTCAATCTGACATGTGGCGCCGCGAGCATTATAGCCTAAATAGTAGCACACATCTTTGCAGTAATCGTCTGTGCAGTAGTCAACTCGGGCGCAAGGCTTTTTCGGAACCTTGAATCCGAACAGGATGTTACGACCGGATGCTGACACAGGTGAGTATGAAAACAGCGGACTTCGTCCAGGAAACTGAGTGGAGTGACATGTTGGCTTTGTGAAGCTTCTTCGTCTTATAGGTTGCCTCCAGGCATACTTTATATATAATAGGAGCCATTTGGAAGGGGGGGCTGCATAAGCCATGATGGCTGGCCCCGCCAAACAGAATTTACTGTAGATCACAGTCATCTCATCCGAACATATCCGTAGCCTAGCTCAGAAGGAAATTGGTCTTGGAACATCTATTCCTACCATTTATTATTATTATTATTATTATTATTATCCGAACATATCCGTAGCCTAGCTCAGAAGGAAATTGGTCTTGGAACATCTATTCCTACCATTTATTATTATTATTATTATTATTATTATTATATAGATGTTATGAGGAAGTAATGATTTATGTGTCACATATAAAACAATCTTCATAACAAAACCATATCTCTAGGTGCATTAATTGGTTGCTAGGCTATTAAAAATGGCGAGAGATTGCATAAAACGAAAAGATCTGGGATCAATTGACCATTTGATTCAAGGACTTGGAAGGGCCGCACAGGCAGCAGTATACAAATTTATTAATCAACCATTTAGCCTCATTTTTGTGACAGAACCGCTCCAAAACATTGGACGGCTCGCCTAGATTCGATATCAGGTGATATTGAGCAACAATACCCAAATAGTACAACACGAGTGATAATATAAAATAGGAAACCGATTAGGTCTTACAACAATAAAATTCAAGTAGTCTTAAGAGGAATAAATTCAAAACAGAATTTTAAAACATTACGGAAGTGACATAGAAGAGATATGACGGTTTCCTATGATGAAACATATCTTGCCCTAAGATATGCTTCACTCCTCGCGACCGGAATTCGGTGAGGAGGGAACCGGTTCATAGGACCAGTTCGCAGGAGCCTCACCTTCTAACGCTTCTTGGCCGCAACAGCCACACTAACCTGCAGGGAGAACTACACACACCAAGAAGAGAAAACAACAAACCGTGAGTACTAATTACTCAGCAAGTCTTACCCGCCACAAATGGCCAATTACAGCCGACTCCTAAGTATGAGAGGCTGACTCAGGGGATGGCCATTTGCATAAAATATAGCTTTAACGTGGATCTTTACTTTCAACTTTTAACGATAAGTTAAGTTCACGAAATGAAAAATTAATTTGCACTTTAGACTATGCCAGACATGGTTACCAAACAATTTCCTATAACTAAGCAAACAAATCATATTATTATTATTATTAGTCTAGTAGTTACTACGACATGACACAGTGAACAAGTGGTACTCGTTACTGTGAGAGGCAGCAATTATAATCGATTTACACCAGCTAGGAAAAACCCGAAGTACACGACACGTACGCACTTCCCAGAAGCCGCACGTGGCAACCTTTCACAACAATACCCTAGGGTCGGTCCGACGCGCACCTCTCCCAAGCACATGGTCCTCCATGCGATCACTGCACCGAGTGCATCTATGGTTATATACAAGGCTTTTCTCTACTCCCCGCCGAAAGAGAGGTAGGGTTACGTCCAACCACTACGGTATCGAGCTACATCAGTTTTCTGGGTCTCATGTTCCCAGTATGCCTTCGGTACAGTTCAAACTTGCTCAACAGGGCCACACTCGAATCGGTCCTTAACCGACACAGACAGAGCTACCACCGCGAAGGCGCAGCCTTCTCAAACCCTCCTATACTCTATCCCCGCCAGGTCTCAAATTTATTCAAGTGTGGGATAAAATATAACTTAAAATCTCGCGAGTGAGGTTTCTCATTCACTCGACTTCTACCGTTGATTAGAACTCATAGCCTAGCTCTACATCGAGTTACCTGTATCAATATATACTCAATAGGGTAATTGGTACTATCATGCATTCTAGGGTTCCAAACAACTCCTACAACTTAATGCACCGGAGCTTGCATTTGGTTTGCTGCGAGTTAGCACAAACAAGAGAAAGATCTTCAGCGACGGACGACTCTGGAGCGATCAGCGCTAGATCTTGATCTTCCGCGACGTATCCTAATTTTGTGAAATGATGTGCGAGTGCAATTAGTTATGCATCTAATGATATCTAATATTTTACTCGTCATCGCATGTAACAAGGATGCTCACATGAGATGATATGCTTAGGAATGCATGCGTCAAAGACGGATATACGATGATATGACAAGAAAAGGATGATGATTTCATGAAAAGCAACTTTATTAAACCAAGGTGCTGCTGAAATTTATCTTAAAATGCTTCTAAAAAGAATTCCCAGATTATACTAAATAGTTTATAATATGGAAGATAAATGCTAAATTTTCTTAATATGGTTTTTGAAGACATAAACTACAATTTTAGTTGCTCAAAATATTAACAAGGCTATAAACTAGTTTCTGGACAAATTTTATATTTTATTGCAATCTTATGAATTTCTAATGAATTAATTCGTATCTAAGAGTAATAAATTATTTATAAATAATATAAAAGTGTATAAATTCTAAATAACTCTAAGATGACATATATTAATTAATAGAGCATAATTATGCATTTTTCACATTTTTATTATGCAGGAAAAATGAATATATGAACTAATGCATGATATACTTTATTTAATCAAAATAATTATTTAAAATGCCAAAAATGCAATTTTGAAAGTTCTGAAATATTCTACATGTTTCAAGGATTCCAACAGTATATTATTTGTAATTGTTGGAGTGCATATGAATTTTCTATGATTTTTGCAAATTTTAACTAATTTCCGCGCAACTAATAAACGATTTTCTGGATTTATTGTTTCGGGCGCCATGTGGCAAGCTGTGAGCTATGCCGCACGGGATCAAATCCCATGGCCACACGGGATCCCACGGTAGGTCGGGCTGGCCGAGCCCATCCATGGCACGCTCGCCGGCACGCGGTGGCGCGGCTCGCCGGAGCTCGGCTCCGGGCGGTGAAACTCCGAGGAGCCGGCCCAAAAATGATCAGCGCAGCGAGGGCCACTCTGCGGTGGGGTCGAAAGGCGGCGGTGCTCACCAGACGGTGGTCGACGACGGCAAGAGGCGGCGCGAGCGGAGCTTCGGCGATGGATAGGAGGAGCTACAGAGGACGAAGCTCGACGAGGCCTCCTCTTAGAGCTGTGGGACGATGAGGAGAAGACCGGCGTGGAGGTTCTTGTCGACGAGAAGGTCCGAAGGGAGCTGTCCACGGTGACCTGCACGGGTTCCGACGAACGGTGCTTAAAAAAGCTCGGAATACCGTCAAAATGTGCCGCGGTTTGCTCCAATCTTGGACCCTGGAAGTGTGTGAGGCAGTGAGGAGTGTGGGATCAAAAATAATCGACGGATTTCGTCGGAGCTCACCGGGTTTCAGTGAAGAGCGGCGATGAGCGATGGCGGCCGAATTTTTGGGAGAACGCAAAATCCGGTCGATTTTTGCCCACGAGAGAGGAGGGTGTGATGCTTGGAGGCTTTAGGGAGGGCAGAAGCAGCCGCTTGACCACGGGGAAGGGTGGGGGCGAGCTCAGTTGCGCTGTTCCTCGCAAGCTGCGGCGTTCGGCCGGGGAAAGCGAGAGAGTGTGAGAGAGCGTGAGAGAATTGAAGGTCGAGGGGAAGCGTGGACACGGGGAGGATGTCGTGGACACGGCCGGACATGTCTTCGGCTCCGTGGAGCGCATGCAGGGAGCGAGGCGTGAGATGAGGGTGCGTGGACGCGCGGCGCTGGAGGCGTGCGGTTGGAGAGGAGGAAGAAAGAAAGATAGTTAGGTTGACAGGTGGGTCCCGCGACGTTTTCCAATTTTTCCGAATTTTCTGGATTTTCAGTGCACACTTCTGTTTTAAATCGAAAAGCATGACTTCTCTAGCTCTAAAATTTCTGAAATTTGGTAGGCTGGTAGATCTTTTTGAAAAGGAACAGCTTTTATTTTGGGCATAAGTTCAAAATCGAAATAAATAAAATGATATTAAATTTTGAAGACAGGTTACCTTTTAGAGGAAAATAAATTATTTGAGCTTATAAACCCCAAATTAAAATTGTCCAAAAACTTCAAAAATTCACGTGGTTGCAAGGACTTTCCAGAGAGATTTTTGTTTCACAATATTTCATTAAAATTTTTGAATTCACATTTGAATTTCAAATTGAATTTGGGGCAAACTTGAAATTGGTTTTAATTTCTTTCGAGCACAAATTTTCGAGAATTGGGACTTCGAATGCTACGCTTATTATTCGAAAACACGAGGTGTTACAATTTTGGTATTGAAGTCATAATCATCCAACTTCTGAAAGCAAAATCATCGGTACAATAATATTTTACGGTTCATTATCTTACTACTGTATTTTTTTTCTAAAATAAGGCCGTATTTGGAATCAGTAGAGATTATTACAATCTAGATTATGGATGCAGTTTTTATAATCCAGTTTATAAACATAATCTAGGTAGACGTATTTGATGATAAGTTATAAAATTACGTTTTTAGTTTTTTTTTTTGGCTTATGGCCTACTCCATTCGTTCCAAAATATAAGTATTTTTAGGTTTAGTCCAAGTTAAACTTTGATCACTTTAACAATTAATAATGTAGAATTAATAATATTTTATCATGTAAATTAAAAATATTTTTTTTGAATTTATTATGAAATAAGCTTTCATAAAAAGTATATTTATATATTAGAAATTACGTAATTTTCTACTCCCTTCATTTCAAAATATAAGCATTTTTAGGTTTAGTCAAAGTTAAATTTTTATCACTTTAACCACTAATAATATATAATTAATAATGTTTTATCATATAAAAAATATATTTTTTGAATTCATCATTAAATAAACTTTCATAAAAATTATATTTTTATATTAAAAATATGTAATTTTCTAGATATTATTAGTAGAAGTTAAAAAAAATTTGACCTTATGCAAACTTAGAAATACTTATATTTTAAAACGGAGGTACTAGATATTATTAGTAAAGTTAAAAGAGTTGACTTTATTTAAATCTAGAAATGTTTATATTTTGGCTGAAGTTTAGCTATGCATAATCAAATTTTAGCTGTGCATAGCAGATTATGGCTTTATCATAATCTGAAGGTCTAGTTTTTATAATTTGAATAATAAATTGACGTGTTTGAAGTCCTCTAATTTATATAATCCAAATTATCATAATCTGGGTGGCTCTAAACAAGGCCTCAATCATCTATCCTGCCATTTTCGGCCCACCTACTTATATACGGGCCAGGCTCGAAGAAAATGGGCAAGCCCATGTGTTTTTGTCAAGTTGTCGATCGGCCTGTGAAGATACACATGCTAATCTGTTCGTAATGGGCCTAATAGCTAACGTATCCAAAAACAATTATTGGTTCTTCCTTCGAGAGCCAATGACGGTCATCCACATGAGATTTTCGTAGTCAAAGTCATACTGAAAGATTACAGCAACCATATAAGTACTCCATTACCCTGATACACACATATACTTGTGCAGTTGGAACTTTTCTGGTTACGTAAAGGTTCTTGGACATATTCTAGCTTTTTGGCATACAGTATATTAAAAACCGTTTCTCAAGCAGCCTTTGATCCGCGCACGCAATAAGCAGTCTCCTTTTGATTTGATAGAACCTACCTTTCTTTAGTTTTATTTTGGGATAATACTCAATTTTGCCTTTGAACTATGGAGGTGTTTGTTTAGGGGAATTGTAACGTATTTGAACCCGAGTTGGTATCCGAAACCGATACTTCAGTTTGTTTAGCGGATCAATGGAATGGGAAACCGGGTAATCCCATACCGGACTACACGAACCTTAAACAGGGGCTCCCCACTCGGTATCGAATCGATACCGGCCTCCTCGCGAAGTTGAAGTCGCGAGTCTCGCGACCCCAGCAAGTTGCCTCGCTCGCCGCCTTTCGATTCGCCACCGCCGCCTGTCGATCCGCTGCGGCTGCCGGCAGATTAGCCGCCTCTGAAGAGAGCTTCACCACTCCTCTGCCATCTCTAGCAGAAACGCCGTCGTTCCCAGCAGTTCGCCGCCGTCGCCAGGAATCCGGACAGCAGGGAGGTGAGGGTCCCGGTGGTGCAGACGGTGACGCCACGGCCGAGGTTCTCCGACGAGCTGGACCCCGAGACGGTGAGCAGAGAGCTGTAAGTGATTGGCGGCGTGTCAGGACATTGACGAGTGATGACTGACGAGCAGGGTAAGTTCGCAGAGCTGACGCCGGACGAACCGAGCATGCGGTGGAGAGACACGGACGGCCTGGTGACGCTGGCGAAGCAGCTGTGGAGCATCTTCAAGCAGCATAGCGATGGCGAGTTCCTGTGCGAGGTTGGGTGGGTTCTGGGCAGCGGCAGCGCGATCCGTCGCAGTGCGTTGTGTGCAAAGATGGATACGTCAAGGCAAGCGTTTCAGACCTTTCAGAGATCAATGCCGCAGAGCGTTTCAGCGGAGACTAATTGACAGGGTTTGCTCTTGTGTTGCAGGAGATGGCTACTGCGTACAAGCTGCTAGTATGTTTGTGCTACATTTTTTCTCACCCAAACAATGTATTAGAATCCGAAACCGTTACATAACTGAACCAAACAAAGTCCGTATTAGTAAACATTGATTCTGATTACACCCGCGTTTGATTACGATTGCGATACCTTTACCAAAGTTGAATCAAACACTACCTATATGTGGTCAGAAGCTCAGTTTCATCCTCAACTTTCAAAATGTCAATTTACTCTTTGAACTTTCAAAATGTCAAAACAAAGTTATGGTTTTAAAGAAAAATTAATTTAAAATTCAGAATTTAATGCTAAAACTAACGTTGGGTGACACGTGTACAACCGCTTCATAGCAGTGATTAAATTAAGCCTCTAACCAAAGTTCAAGGGCTAAATTACACTTTTTGAAAGTTAAAAGATGAAACTGAGCTTTTGACCATAGTTCAAGTGCTAAACTGAGTATTATAAAAAAATATATGGCACCAATGCTATGTAGTACCGGGTCTCAACATTAGTTAATATGAGCACTGATAATTAATGTTAAGATTTGATACAATCTTAAGAATTTTTTCCCGTGTATGTCAACTCTCCGCCTTGATTGATGCATCCTGCTGGCTGGCCGAGGTAAGGTCGACCATAGTTGTCTTTTTCTCAATAGAATTGAAAACGGTTTAAAAAAATGAAGGGAACGAAGATGTTTTTACAACGGCGACTGCGTGATTGATTGATTTAGCAGTGTCCGCGCGTTAAGCGTTGAAATGAGCAAGCGACAGGCAGGCAGATCTGGATGATGAGCATGGAGTAGCAGATCTGGATGATGAACATGGAGTAGCAGATCGATCGGGAAAAGATACTGTTAGTATATATAGTAGTAGTAGTACGCACAACTGGTGATTATCTGTTCGCTAAGCTAAGCAAAGCAAAATACCATCGACCCATCCATGGCAGGACAAAACAAGATCGAACAGCCTGTCCTTCAGTTCGGGACAAAAACACTACCACTCATCTCGGCGACAACGAAGGGGGGTCTTTTTGTTTTTGATTTCTAGATTGATACCCATGGCTCCATGGATCTCAGATCTCGGAAGCTTTCATCGCGCTCCTTTGACTAATCTTTCCTAGTAGCATTATCAACTTAATTCCTCGCCATCAGAAAGCATTTGATAGAGACAGATAATGGACTTAAAACACTAAAAGTGATGAATCATATTTATTTTTTTAATTGTTGTCTTCGTTAACTTGTAACATCAACTTGACCATTCATCCTATTAAAAAAATATGATGGATTTCATATTTTGTTATAATTTTTTTTATCAGCAAAGGTATTCGAGCCACGGGTTACAATTTTACACATTTGAACTAATATTTTTGAATAAGATAAATGGTTGAAGTCAACGGCGACGTCAATTTAAAAACAGAGACAACGTGTAGTACGAAGTTTTTGAATTAATCAGATATGACGTTTGGAGGATATGCGTACGCATCTTTTGGGCTGTATCTGTCCATCGCTGCAAGCATATTGACCGGAAAAGCGTAATCTTTGATAACGCCGCTGACCCTTTTTTGTCGGATGAGAGCGGTCTCCTAAGGATCGATGTATGGGTTCTTTATTTTACACTAAATATATTATAGCTTGCTACAATTTTTCAACCCAGTAACATTCTATAACATCGTTTCTGAGCATCGAACGGGTGTACGGTGTGGTTCGGATCGGTCCAGTTGACCTCCGACTACATCAAATCGAGATTGTTGGGTCACCATGGGTGGTGTTTGTAATTTCCGCATTTGGTTTCCAGTTTGTCAAACAATGTGGAAATATGTTGGCTGCCGCTTCTAATGCTTGAACGAGCTTAGCAAGCCAATCAAACAAAAGGAAGCCTTGTGCCCCGTTTTAACAGCGTGGATTCTTGTAGTTGTATATGAGATGGATCGGTCATGGTTCAACCGCGGCAAGCTGAGCGTCTGGCTTGTCATTTGGATACTCCATGACTGAGCTAACTAGAGGCGTGTACTGTTCCTTATTTTCCAGTCCCCCGCTTGAAGTCCTTGTCACGGTCAAGGTGGTTATCAATCGTGGTAAACGAAGTACAGCGCAACCCATCAATAATACATGATGACATGATGGTGATGGTCGATAATTTTGGCTTCCCTCCTCCCGTATCCTCCTATACGTTCTGCCACAGATGTGGTGAATTTCTACTGACCTTATTTTTTTCATTCATTCAATATGATAAAAGACAACAACCACCACTTTGTGACAGTGTACAGGAAGCTACGTGACCCCTACATCCAATGGTCGATGCATGATTTCCTTCCTACATCCTACTGCTCTTCCGAGAGGAAGGGGTAGTCTGTGTACCCCACAACCGGATCCGAGGTGTAGAGCGTCTTGTGATCGTACTTGTTGAGCGGAGCATCGAGCTCGAACCTCCTCGGCAGGTCTGGGTTGGCGAGGAACAGCCGGCCATAAGCCACCAGGTCCGCGTACCCCTCGGCGACAACCTTGTCGCCCTCCGCCCTGTCGTACCCGCCGTTGGTGATGAACGTGCCCGCGAACGCCTTCCTGAACGGCAGCAGCCGGTCGTGCGGGATCTCCCTCCGGCCGTCGACGAGCGCGTACCGCGGCTCGATCATGTGGCAGTAGAGCACGCCGAGCTCGCGGAGCCTGCTGACGAGGTGCAGCGTCAGGGCCTCCGGGTCGGAGTCGCGGCAGTCCATGTAGTCGCTGAACGGGGACAGGCGCACGCCGACGCGGTGCGCGCCGACCTCCCCCGCGACGGCGGACACGACCTCAACCGCGAAGCGGCACCGGTTCTCGACGGCGCCGCCGTACTCGTCCGCGCGGTCGTTGACGCCGTCCTTGAGGAACTGCTCGAGGAGGAACCCGCTGTTGCCGTGGATCTCGACGCCGTCGAAGCCCGCGGCGACGGCGTTCCGCGCGGCCTTCCGGAAGTCGTCCACGACGCCCGGGATCTCGTCCGTCGCCAGCCGCCTGGGCGGCGAGAACTCGTCCACCCGGCCGTCCATGTTCACCTGCGGAGGGACCGGCTTGTCGGAGCTCGAGACGGGCGGCTGTCCCTTCGGCTGCAGCGCGTAGGTGGAGACGCGGCCGACGTGCCAGAGCTGGCAGAAGAAGACGGCGCCCTTGGAGTGCACGGCCTCGACGATCGGCTTCCAGGCGTCTACCTGGTCGGGCCTCCAGATGCCCGGCGTGTCCGGGTAGCCCTGCGCGGTGGCGGAGACGCCCGTGGCCTCGCTCAGCATCAGGCCGCCGGCGGTCGCGCGCTGGGAGTAGTACACGACGGCGTGCGGCTGCGGCACGCTGCCGTAAGAGCGCTGCCGCGTCAACGGGGCCAGGACCACCCGGTGCGAGAGCTGGAACTGGCCCATCTTGTACGGGGTCAGCAGAGGATTTTTGTTGTTGCCCTCCATTGCTCTGTGAATCTGTGATCAGTAGAGTTACGAGCTACTGATGCGAAGGTGAACGGAGCCAGCCCTTCCATCCATTTATAAGGATGAAAGCTCCAATAGTTATTTGAACTCGCACCTAGCACCTCTCTAAAAGAACGATTAATTAGGTCCATGTCATTAGAATTTTTTAAAATCTGAGAATATGTCATCGTGGTCATGTGTCGTTGCAATATAGATGGCCCTCGAATCTGTTTTCTAAGTGTTCCTGGTTGTATCAGATAAAATCTAATTGTGTAAGTGGGTAAACTACTGAAACATTTTTCATTTGTGAGAACCAGTCTCCCACATAAGCCATCTGTTTCTATTTCCACGGTCTTAATCTTTTCATTATCTTCTCTGGTACACTTGACAGCCCCCAAATTCTCACTTGAAAGGGTCATACCGATTTTGCCGGTCTGTTTCAGTAAACTAAAGTATTTTTAAATACTGAAAACTTTTCACTGAGTACTCTACTGAGGAGATATGCTTCCACAGATACGGTTATGGCTTGGCATTTTCGTACATCTACCAACTAGCTATATAGATAGAGACATATACTATTCGTCATTTTCAACGCTTGACTTCTTCGTCATGGTAATTGGCCGTTGTGGTGAGCAAAGTCAAGCGCATATCATCAATGAACCAAAGGAAGAAATTAATGCACAAGTAAATAACACATTGCAGTACGTGACAGTGGCATGTATGTTTGCTGGTTGCTGCTGCTCTTCCGAGAGGAAGCGTGTAATATCTCCAAAATTCAACCAAGAAATAAAAAAAACGAAATTTAAAAATTTTGCTAACAAAATGCTAACAAATTTTCTTTTCTCTCCTATTTTATTCAAAAAGCAAAAATCTCACGTAAATTAAAGACTCTCTAAATTGAAATTTTCATAGTATTAAAATTTTGTGTGATCAAGTGCTTGACTTTTTCCTTTGTTTGTTTTGATTTCTTTGGATTTTAATTTCGTGAATTCATTCGAATTTATTCGAAATTCAACATCCAATCAACAAATTCTAAATATATTCAAACTTCAAAACTGTTTTGGGCCGAATCCTTTTCCCTCTCCTGTCTTTCCTCCGGCCCACGCAGCCCAAGCCTTTTTCATTTTTTCCCCGCGCGGGCCGCCATCTCTTTTCTCTCCAACGCGGCCCAGCGCGACGGCCCAGCCCAGCGCCGCCTTTCTTCCTCCTCCAGTCGACACGCTCCCACGTGCGCCGCCGCCGCTCCCGCGTGCGCCGCCGCCGCTCCCGCGTTTCCTGACCGCCGGATGCACTGTACCACAGCCCACAATTAACAACTGAAGTCAGTTGCTAAAGATCGATATATAGCGTCGGAAGGTCGGTTGTTAAATCTTTTAAACAGGTGGTCTGTCCTTATTTCTAGTTTTAGCAACCGACTGGCTGTCATTGTTATTATTTCAAAATACTCTCCGACAGTCGGTCACTATAAATCAATTTTAGCAACCAACCTTCCATTACAAATTGCAATCTAATTGGGCCGAAAAAAAATTCCCAGCCCACCAATAGCTAGTCCATTTCCCCGTCCCTCTCGCCCAAACCTAACCCCTACTCTCCCAGACGCGCGCCTGCTGAAACCCAGCAGCCGCGCCCCTCCCGCACGGCGGCCGCGCTCTTCCTGCATGGCGGCTGCTCCCTCGCATGCCCTTCCCGCACGGCGGCCACGCCCCTACGTGCCCTGGCCACGCATGGCGGCCTGCCCCGTACGCCCCAACGGCCATGAGGTTGAGCCTGCTCTGCGCGCCGGCGTCCACGCGCCCTTCCTGCATCGCATATCCGCCGCCGCATGCCCCTGCCTGCCCCCCACCACAGATATGCCCAGCCCCCACTCCCTCACCCTCTGCATTTTCATTGCAAGGTATGAATTATCTGCTTCGAATTTCTCATTTTTTTTCTTTCAGAGATTTCACGAATTCATGATTACCATATGGAACAACGTCCAAGGAGCTCCCAGGTTGGGTTATGCTTTTCTTTTCAATGCCTTTTCCTTGACCATTTTGGTGCTCTAATACTAAATAGTTCATTTTCTTGGAGCAGCAGGTTACCCAGATCCAGCCGGTCTCTTTACCTTCCAACAGCCTGGAGGTAGTGCCCTTGAACTTTTGTTACTTTGATTGTTTGTATCTCACTGTTTTTGCGTAAAAGGTACCTAATGTTACCTTCCTTTTTTTTTTGGTTTGCAGCTTCATATGCTCAGGTTGGTGTCTGAATGATTTCTTTGGTGATGTTGGTTGTGCAGCAAATTCATTAGCTAAGTATTTTTGCTGTATGATTGTGACTTATTCTATTCCTTTGAACACTAATACAAAGCATTTGCATTTGGTACATCTAGATGGGAAGGGCTGCAATGATTGCAGCTGCATTTGGTGGAAGTTTACCCCATGGATCTATTTTCTAGTGACAGAATCATTTTGCTATCCTCATTTGTTTGTTTGTACTACAGAATCATGAGTGTAGCGGTTTTAATTCTTTGGACTGGGCACTTAACAGGTACACAGTCCTTTTCATTTGTGATCAAATTTGTGTCACTACATTGCGTACTTCTCTTGATCTAATTTGCAGCACTACATACAAAGGTATGTTCTTGCAAATGTGAAGTTAGTTTTTTTTTTAGCATTGACAGGTGGACATGTACAAGCAACACATACACTGTATGGATTGTTTTTTTATCTTACCACTTTCCTATTATGTACTTACCACTAATTGGAGAAGAACTCATGAGTGCCAAAGTATGCAACTACATCTTCTTCCTTTCAGTTATCACTAACTGGACAAGAACAATCAAAGTCATGACTCATGGGATGGACATTACTAAGAGTAAGACAGTCTTATAATTTTTCTTCTTAGTTCCCAGTTTCTCTTTTTACAAATTTGGTTTTATATTTACAAGTTACGTGCTAGCCTAAGGAATGCTAATATTACTTGGTAAGTCACCTGTGTATGCTGTTATGAAACTGTTTGTTGATTTTCAGAGTAGCATATTTGTACACCCTATTTTTTATGAAATTATGGTCATATTGCATATA
>BCLG01001900.1:54000-71951 GCA_001602295.1 Zoysia matrella
GAATCTATAGCAAAAGTAAATTTGATTTAACAAAACAGTTACAATTACTTTTCTTATATTTATGACATTGTCATGTGTACTAACATATACTCCCTTTATTCCTAAATTATTATTTACTGTTAATTTTTAATATAATCTTTGACTATTCAACTTATCTAAAAAATTAATTCAAATATGTAAAATTTTAAGTTGTGATTCAAATAACTTTAATGATAAAGCAAATTATAATATATGAAATTTATAAAAAATTAAATATGACAATAGTCAAAATTTATGTTAAACATGAAAAATTTAGAGCGATGGCACGACCATTAATGCCTGCTCTATCGAGTAGAAGCATGCTTCTATGTTGACCGGAGAAAGGATTTTTTTTTTCTCCTTTCTAATATTTACCGTTAGATTTTAATCTGACGGTTAATATTTTTTAAGGTGACATAGCGCAACGAGAGTTAAAAAAATACTTGCGCTTTAATATATAAAGATAAGCATTCCGTATTAAAATGATGAAAGATATTCTCAATTATAAAGGGTGGTAATGGAACTTGTCATCAAACATCTTTTTGCCTGAAACATATGTTTTGATCATATATTAGCTAAGGGGTTTATCTTATTCAGTATCCTTATTACAGCCATCCAACCCTAGTGATGAACTGATAATAACATGCCATCTCTTACGCTTGGACGTGCCAGGGAAGATATTTCAATGCATGTTAGACCCAAAAAAAAAAAAACAATTTGTAAAGGATAACTGAATATCGTCAGTGTTTGTTTCGTGCAGCCGATTTCTTACCTTTGAGTGGGGATGATTGTCTCTAGAAAACGTACGGCAATATCGGTAACCGAGGTTCCAGATCCTCAATATATTATATTTTTTCTTCTCTTCTTCGGTCACAAGATTGATGATGCATGCCGTGTCATGGCTCGGCAATTTCAGCACCGACCAGCAACAGGGATCCCGTAGAGTTGGAGGTCTTCCTTTAAAGATACCATGCTTTATGAATTTTTGACAGTCACGCAGGACATCCTCCTTCTGCTCCATAGGGCATCCTGGGTTTGTCATACCAGTCACTGGGCAGGGAAAACTTATTGCACAAAGTAGCAGGAGGATAGCAACTACTTTACCAGGCAATATCGTGTGATCTTGCAGTTGGTGACACACTGGCTTGGCTATAGAAGAAGATGGTCTCAAAGATAGAGATGTCTCATATATAATAGAAGCAGAGAAACTTCAGCAAGATATGTGTAACATCTCATAAATTTCAATTAATAAAGTGATGAGTTATCGCAGTTTTTGTTCTAACCAAAATCAATTGTTTCGAATTTGGTTCCGTCCAATTCGAAATCTTTCTTTCTCGATGGTTTCGATGCCGAAATAATTTAGTCCGCGCAAATTTTTATAGGAGCTAAAATTATTTTTCAAAAATTTTAAATTAATTTTCAAAATTATTAAATAATTTCTCTAATTATTTTCTCTCAATATTATCCTCTCTCTCCTACTCCCATTTTAATTCTCTCTATAAATATTCCCTTCCTTCTTATCCCTTTTCCTCGTTCTCCTTTACCGATTCAGAAAAATCTCCACATCGCTCCGACGCCGTCACCGAGTCGATCCTCATCCTCGTCGACTGCGCCCGCGTCGTCTGCGCTCCGTCCCGCGCGCTCCACGCGTCGGCCGCCAGCTTCCTTCCCACGCGCCAGCCGACCGACGTCCCCCGCCCTGACGTCGTTTGCTCCCGTGCCAGTCGATGCCCGCGCTCCTCTCCGCGTGCGCCGCCTCGACCGCGTCCCGTGCCCCGACATCGCCTGCTCCGCGTCTGCAGTCGTCGTCCCCGCTCTGTTCCCGCGTCGCCGTCATCGCGTCATCGACACCACGCCTCGTCACGCGTCGCCTCGATCCTCGCGCCGCGTCACCGAGCCGTCCTCGCGCGCCAAGTCTCCCGCGTCAGTTGCCATGGACCCCGTCGCTCTGCTCGCCCGAGCCGACCCCGCCAGCGCTGGAGCCAACCCCGCCAACCCCGTCACTGATTTTCGGCTCCAGTTTCCGAGTTCAATCCTCTGATTTCCTGTACGGTGGTGAGGCATTTTTCTCCTCTCTTCAATTCTTTTTTCTCTCCGATTAATTATTAAATTAATTACTAAATCTAGTTGCAATTAATTGATCTACGATTAATCTAATTTTGTAGTCCAAATCGTCTACGATTTTTAAGAACTCCGTTTGATCTCAGTTATTTTCTAAAATTGTTCCGTTAATTTGACTCGTCACGATTGTCGTGTAGGATTTTTTGAGCAATGTTTTACACATGTTTAGCCTAGTAGTTTCAATTTAGATTTAATTTTTCGGTTCTAATTGTTGATACCTAATATCTGACCGACCGTGTTCGTGATGTGTTTAGCTAGTGTTTTAGAAGAGGAGTTCCGCGAGCCCGCTCAGTTCGACGACTCGGATCTGACTTCGATCTCAAATTGCCAGGCAAGCCGCATTTTTTGATCACTCTGTACCCAGTATTTTAAACTACATATTTTGTTTGCAATCTTAATTTGCATGTCAACTATTTTAAAATATGTTAGCAACATTTTTAAGCCGTGCCTATTTACTGTTTCACAAATATAAGCCCTAGGATTGCTTTAGAATAATTATTTTATTTTTATGCTTAATCATGTTTAGTCGTATTTATTTTTATCTCACATCTATCACTATAAAAATAGAATTTGTGTTAAATAATTTTGAACTATGCTTCAAATGTGTTGGAGTTTTTCTCAGCACAATGCTTTTTCTCTCTTTCCTCCTTTGTTTCCTATTTTTCTCCCTTTCTTAATCTCTCTATCTTAATGTCCCTCAAATTTATAAAAATTATTGGTTAAAAGTTAAATGTCACATAACTCAAACGAAGAGAGCAACTCTGAGGTGAAGAAAAGTCTAAAATACCCCTGGATACGTTGATTCTCCTTTCTCCCTGTTCCTCACCTCATCCGCCGCCCCGCTTCCGATCGAGCCTGCCGCCACCTGCTCCCGGTCGAGCAAGGCAGTGGCACACTCGTGGTCCTGCCGCCTCGGTCGCAGTCAAGGCAGGCCGAGTTCCTTCGACGCGCGGACCATGAGTTGCTCCTTCGCTGACCGCGACCCGGCCCTCCGCTCTCTCCTAATCCCGGCCACCGAAGATCGCCTCACTGCTAGGCAACGAGCTTCACCTGCCGACCTGAAAAGGCACTACACCGCGTCTATCATCCACCCTCTCGGTCTGCTCTCCTTCGCGAATGCGCTCGCGACCCTTGGGGACAGTGGCAGAGCTTAAAGTATATTGAAGGAGGGACCAAAAAAGTAGATAATGCCATTAGACACTAAAATTTTATATATTTCTTTGTATCTTAGCTGAAGAAATTAATATCTCTACATAAAAAATTTTAAACTGAGGGGCCATGGCCATCCTGGCCCTAATGAAGCTCCGCCGGTGCTTGGGTATATCGCCGTGCACTCGGCCGCGCTGGGTATCGTGTTTGCGTCTGTCACAGGGTGGCACGCTCCGGGGCGACGGCGAGGGTATCTTCTTGGTTCTGTGATGGGCGCGAAGAAACTCACGGCGTTCGCATTCTCAGAAACAGGTTTGCCGTGGTCCCCGTTTGGGACATTAAGGACATATGTGTCGGTGTCCCCGTCTAAGCTTAAATTTTCAAGGAAAAGCTTGTAACTTGGATCTATCTCTGAATGATCTTTGCCAAGCATGCTTATGCCTCCGTGCTGAGTGCGCTCGGGACAGGACCCTGACCCGTGGGAACCCACTACCATGCCCGTTAAATGCTTTCTTTAGCACGAACCTGAGCATTGCATAATTACGTGCTTTCTTTAGAATGCACCTGAGCACTGAAGAATCCAACTTTGCGTGTGCATTGCGTTCCAGTTCATGTTACATTGTTACCTCAAGCACTAGGCAACATCAGTAGTTTCTACTTTGCTACTTTCTACTTTGCTTGTCAGACTAGTGATTCTAGTCGTATACCTTAGTATATAACACGACTGCCCATGGTCATCTTGACCTTGCCTACCGACTACAGCTTGTTTGGCCGAACTGGTTTTGAGATTTTGTTTACATTATCTCTAGATCAAACAAAGGGGGGCAGACCACGCGTGCTTCCAGAATCAGACCCCCAATTCTGCAAGCAGGTATTAGTGATGACATCCTCCTCATCTCTTTAGTAACATCATGGCTAGTAGAGTACTAAGTATAATAAATACTCGTTCATTTGCGTGGGCTTTCAGACCGAGTTCTTTCTTTAGTTGTTTCACAGTACTACATTGAGGCAGAGCCTGCTGTTGTTTGTCTGTATTTTCTCTTAGGAACAGACAATTCAAATGTTTTAAATTTACAAAAAAAATGTACAATTAGATAATTGTAAAAGTTTCTTTTCTGTGTGTGACAGATGGCTACAACTGCGGATACCTCTAGTTCATCCGGGGCACCACTGATGGACAAAAGTCTACTGGAAGCAGCTACAACTGGTGACGCGACAGTAATGAAGCACCTGGCTCTGCACGGCCCGAGCGGGCTGCTTGGCACAACGCCACAAGGGAACACCTGCCTCCATATCTCCTCCATTTTTGGGCATCTGAGCTTCTGCCAGGACCTGGTGGCGCTGAACTGGTCACTCCTCTCCTATGTCAACGCAGACGGGGAGACGCCGCTGCTCACCGCAACGGCAAACGGCCATGCCACTTTGGCGTCGTTCTTCATCGGGCGTTGCCGTGACCTGAAGTTGAGCGAGGCAATCTTGAAGCAGGACAAGCAGGAATGTAACGCGCTGCACCTCGCCATCCGCGGTGGCCACAGGAAGCTCGCGCTGGAGTTGATAGCAGCAGAGCCTGCCCTATCAACAGCTTTGAACAAGAGCAATGAATCACCCATGTTCATTGCGGTGATGAGAGATTATGAAGAAATCATTGAGAAACTGTTGGAGATTCCTGATTCTGCCCATGCAGGAACCTATGGCAGGAATGCTCTGCATGCTGCCGTGAGAAACGGCAATTCAGGTGAAACCTTAAAAGTATCCCACAAACTATAACAATGAAAAAAGCCATCATCCCATGGTATTTAACCATCTTTGGTGCTTTGATTTGCAGCTATCGCTAAAAGGGTTATGGAGACACGCCCTTGGCTGGCCAGGGAAGAAGATAAGGGTCGCAGCAATCCTATGCAAGCGGCTGTACTTTGGGCCCAGATTGACGTGCTAAAAGTAATGCTGGAACATGATCGATCCTTAGGGTACGAGGTTAGCTCGCTTGGAAATCCGCTTCTAGTTAATGCAGCATATCGAGGCCATGTGGCTGTTGCTCGGGAGCTTCTGAGACATTGCCCAGACGCTCCGTACAGCAGAGAAAATGGATTGTCATGCCTTCATCTCGCTGTACGTTATGATCACCCTGACTTCGTAGAGTTTGTCCTTGATGAGTCACAGCAACAACAGCTGCGCAAAGTCATTAACATGCGAGACGCCATCGGAAAAACAGCTCTGCATTACGCGGTCGAGAAGTGTAATCCCAGAATGGTACGTGCTTTACTGCGTCACAAGGACATAGACGTCACATTGTATGACGATAATGGAAGAGATGCAATCTGGGCCCTTACAGACGAGGCCAGCGTCGACGCCAAGACTTTAAATTGGGTATGTATCTTCGCTCCATATTGCCATGTTATTAACTAAAAAGCTCTAGAACAAGTTTCTATATCTTCCCTGCGTTGTGCATCTCGACTAACACACAAAGCTACATCTAGCATTGTGGGTGCAAATGCACCCACGGAATTTTAAAAATTACTAGCAATTACTAAATTTTCATCATATATGCACTCTCTAAATTAAAATTTTTGCATCCACGCCAAATCATATATTTTTTTATGCATATTATAAAGTTGTGCACCTCTACCATATTTGCTCTAACTTCGCCACTGCATGCAAATAACCATTAGCTAAGAAACATATTGAAAAGGAACAATAGAATGATTTTTGAACCAACAAGCCATATAATTTGCTGGGACAAATCAGAATATTAAATAATCTTAGATGATGCCCAAAAAAAAGTGTAGATAGTACATCGATACAATTGAAACTGAAAGTTGCGCCACTCTCACAATTCTGCTGGACTCCTTGTCGTCCTTTAATATTATACATAGTATTTACTGCAACCTCCAGGTCCTCTGCTGGCATCATTTTTTTTATATATTTTTGCAGAACGAAGTGTCTATGCTTATGTTAAAAGCTGCGAAGGCAACATCTGATTTTAATATCCAAAAGATAGTCAAGGATAAAATGACTAAGAGTTCTAGGGTGAATATCAAGTCGCTGACTCAAATATACACAGGTAACACTTCGTTAGTGGCGATCCTTATAGCAACAATTACCTTCGCTGCAGCCTTTACCTTGCCTGGAGGATACAGCACTGATGCTGGAAGTGAGGGACTCCCCATCATGGGAAGGAAGCGTGCGTTTCAGACATTCTTGATCGCTGACACTTTAGCAATGTGCTCCTCGCTTTCAGTTGCCTTCGTGTGTATCCTAGCAAGATGGGAGGATCATGAATTCTTGCTTTACTACAGATCCTTCACCAAGAAGCTTATGTGGTTTGCGTACATGACAACTACCACAGCATTCGCAACAGGTTTATACACAGTTGTGGCCCCTCGTCTCCTATGGTTGGCTATTGCAATTTGCATTCTGTCAGTTTCGTTGCCTTTTGTTACTAAGCTCCTTGGTGAATGGCCTATTCTGAAGCTTAGGTTTCGGCTGGGCCGGACTTTCAAGTCCGAGTTCCTTGATATGGTCTGATCTATCAAAATCTTTACTATACGTGTACCCTCAAGAATATCCTAGTCTTTCAAAAAGATATGCATGTTCCAACCTTATTGGCACAACTTGGATTGCCTTGTAAAATGCTAAACAATGTACTTTATTTGAACATCGCTTACATTGTGGCAATGAGTTCATACATGATGTTGTATTTTGTTTTTCCAAAAGTTTGTCAAGCTCAATGATGAGTTCGTTCTTGTATCAATGGAAGCTTTATGGAATGATGAGTAACGGAATGAATTCTCTTTGTCATCGAATAAAAAGTGTTATATAACTTGTCAAGTGATCTGCAGAGAACTTTTGGCGTTCAAGCTGAGTTGAAACAATCCATTATACTACTCTTTAAATAAATATATTATTAACTTGATAATTCGTAGAAGATACCAGTTCTTAATATCGAAGGGTTATTTGAGCATTAATTAGGGTGAATATTACAGTCTGTAGCATCGTTCAGAGTACATTTTCTTTTGGACACGGGGGTAAAAGTTACCTTGCACAGGTGGCTGGAGTGCACTAGATTCTATTTTCGATTGCACTCACAAATTTTGTAGGATAGTCAACTGCATCCTGAAGTAAATAGCTGTTTGCCTGTTTGATAAGTAGTAATCCACATCCACTCCACCAAACTCCCTTTAGGCCTCTTTGGAACGCATGATTTTTATCATAATTTCACAGGAATTCGTTCAATTTTACATTGAAAACACAAAACAGGAAAAATCCTATGTTACAAAGGAGGCTTTAAGTTCTCTGGAGCATTAGACATGCCGCCTGAGCTCCTCACTCATGGTGACAAGTTTCAGCAAAGACAAATCTGTGTAAACTGATAAACTTTCACAAATTCTGGGACCAAAGTATACCTTCACTCCTGTTGCCTCCCTTCAAAGTCTTGGCCCACTTATTTTCTTCAATATTTTTCCTTCTTCGCAGGCATTTCCCAGGTGAAGTTTGTAGGTTTACCGCACGCCACTAAGCCACTTCATACGTTTGCAATACACAAAATGTCTCACCATGCAACCGCGTAAACAGATACAAAATGCTCGAGCAAAACATTGCTTTTTTCATTAATAATATTCATGATGACATTAGCTAGATACTTCGTCCATGGTTTAAAACACATCATTTCAAATATCTGCAATAAAAAAACTTTACTAAGCAATTTCAACGTATTGGCAGCTAGTTTAAATTTTACTGCAACTTAGCCTAACTTGTACATGAAGCGTAAATGCTCACTTTATGCGCAGGCCCTTGACTGTACAGACATATCATTCACACCTCCCCTGCTCAGGGTTTCAAACCCACTCAAAACTAGTTGGGAAACCATAAAATCAAATCTGGCTCGGTTAGTAAAAACCGAACTGTGTAGTACTGACAAAAATTGTTTTCAGCCAGTTTTACAAATAAACCACTATGGTTTTTTCAAAACCGGACAGTTTAGTTTTTAAAACCCTGCCCCTGACCTTAAGCTGCACTCCTTCTCATCGTCAATCTGCACACTTTCCGGGACAACGAACATGGCTGATCGATCACCGAAGAATGAGCGGCCGAGAAAACCAATGCGACGACCCATCATGGATCGTCCATGATCCTTTTATTTTTAATTAACTTGAAACGCACGAATTCATTACCATAAATACCACTGCGATCCTGGGAATGAAATTGATTATATGTAATTATTCTAGTTCTCCAATCAGTAGTCGATCAAGCTGCAGCAGAACTAGGAATAATGGGCGTCATCCTTGCACTGGTGGCGGCGTCCGTCATGACAGCAGCCCTTGCCGCGGCGACGGCTGCGGAGTTCAATGTGGTGGACTACGGCGCGCGGCCCGGCGGCCAGGCAGACTCGGCGAAGGCGTTCCTCACCGCGTGGGCAGCCGCGTGCAATGACACATCGTCTTTTCCGGTGATGCGCGTGCCGGCGGGTACGTTCCTGGTGAGCAAGGCGTACTTCAAGGGCCCGTGCCGGAGCGCCACCGGCGTGGTCGTCGCCATCGACGGCACCGTGGTCGCGCCCGTGGCCGTGGACAACTCGGCGTGGATCATGTTCCACTACGCCCACGGTCTAAAGATCCGCGGCGGGACGCTGGACGGGCGTGGGCGGGCATACTGGGCGTGCAAGACCGCCGGCCCCCGGCGGTGCCCGCACGGCACCATGACGCTGGACATCAGCCAGTCCAAGGACGTGAGCGTGAAGCGGCTGACCCTGGTCGACAGCAAGAACGCGCACATGGTGATCTTCGACTGCGCCGGCGTGACGCTGCAGGGCATGAAGATGCTGGCGCCGGGCGACAGCCCCAACACCGACGGCGTGCACGTGCAGCTCTCGACCGACGTGCGCATCCTCGCCGCGAACATCCGCACCGCCGACGATTGCGTGTCTCTGGGGCCCGGCACATCCGACGTGGTCATCGAAAACATCAAGTGCGGCCCGGGCCACGGCATCAGCATCGGCAGCATGGGCGGGGAGGCCGGCGAGGCGCCGGTGCGGAACGTGATTGTGGAATGGGCGGCGCTTACGGGCACGCAGAACGGTCTCCGGATCAAGACGTGGGGGAAGCCCAACCGCGGGCTCGTCGCCGACGTGTCGTTCGCGCGCGTCACCATGCGCGACGTGCAGAACCCCATCGTCATCGATCAGAACTACTGCCCGGGCAACGTCAACTGCCCCGGACAGGTAAACATGCAAAAGATGTTCACTCGCGTTCATGCACCATCATGTGTCGTAACTGTTCCTGCTGATGGATTGATCAGAGTTCTGGGGTCAAGATCAGCGACGTGAAGTTCACGGACATCAAGGGGACTTCGGCGACGCTGGTGGCGGTGCGGTTCGAATGCAGCGGCAGCCACCCGTGCACCGAGATCAGGCTGGAGAACATCAACCTGACGAACAAGCAGGACAAGCCGGTGCAGTCCGTCTGCAAGAACGCCCATGGCTCCGCCGCCGGAGTTGTCATCCCGACGAGCTGCCTTTGATATGAGTGAGGAGCTGGATCGACGAGTGTTTTGTACTCAACGTTTGTTTCTTTCACACGCGTTGTGTATAGCAATGCATCTCTCGAATGCGTAGTAGATGACATTGGAAGTGTAGTTGGTGCATCTAGAATCAATTCGCATGTGCAATAGAATAAATAGATAATATTTGCATCTCCAAATGTAACGATGGAAGAACAAATATATAGCACCATTTAGGGGGGTTTCCAACATTGCAGGGCACTTTATGTTTTTGCTTAAAAACTATTGTTCCCACGGAAAAATACTTAGTACTATATCACGAAGAGAGACAAATAACAATGCAACTTTCAGAAGATCATGTTTCCAATATCTATAATAATTATGTTCTGGTAAAAAAAAAATTAGTACTCAAAGAGTCAAAAAGATTAGATCCAGGGGACTAACGCTTGACCTATGTTTAGGATTAGGTCTACCATTAAATTATTTGTTTTCTCAGCCACACACTCGTCTTTTTTTTCTACATAGTTGGACAGTTAGAAAATCCTATCAAAATCAAATGCATAACAGAAGCGCATTATCGCAAAGCTACCATGCTTCATCTCTCTTTCTTTATTTGCTGACTTTTCTATTAGTCACTATAGGTATGAGTAGGAGTTGTAAAAGTGCTCAGCACATGGGTCTTTTCAAAACTTAAAATGGTCCTTATTATATCTTAGGTTAAAAATGAGTAGAATTTCAACCTGGTTCTAATTATATCTAGCGCTCTCCATAGGTACTTCATTTTCCCCCCTGCTACGACACTCAAGTATGTAACCCATGCCATACTCCCAGGAAAAGCTCGAACGACCATCAACAAAAGGGTACCTGTACCTAAAACCGACACAGATGGGTAGGTAGAGAATACCTAGGGGCACGAGACAACTCTCTCTAAGGAACTCGGCAAAATAGCCCTGTAACTTCGAGAGAAGGGGTGCCCCCTCGCAAAAGGGGGTCGCAGTGACCAGGCCCGGGCGACTGTTTACCAAAAACACAGGTCTCCACAGAGTCGTAAGACCATGTATGGGGGCTGACGCCTGCCCAATGCTGGAAGGTCAAGAAAGTTGGTGAACTGATGATAGGGAAGCCGACGACTGAAGCCTCGGTGAACGGCAGCCGTAACTATAACGGTCTTAAGGTAGCAAAATTCCTTGTCGGATAAGTCCCGACCCGCACGAAAGGCGTAACGATCTGGGCACTGTCTCGGAGAGAGGCTCGGTGAAATAGACATGTCTGTGAAGATGTGGACTACCTGCACCTGGACAGAAAGACCCTATGAAGCTTTACTGCTCCCAGGGATTGGCTTTGGGCCTTTCCTGCGCAGCTTAGGTGGAAGGCGAAGAAGGCCCCCTTGTGTCGGACTAGCGGGCCAAGGGATAGTCTCAGGTAGATAGTTTCTATGGGGCGTAGCCCTCCCAAAAGGTAACGGAGGCGTGCAAAGGTTTCCTCGGGCCAGACGGACATTGGTCCTCGAGTGCAAAGGCGGAAGGGAGCTTGACTGCAAGACTCACCCGTCAAGCAGAAACAAAAGTCAGTCTTAGTGATCCGACGGTGCCGAGTGGAAGGGTCGTCGCTCAACGGATAAAAGTTACTCTAGGGATAACATGTTGATCTTTCCCAAGAGTCCACATCGACGGGAAGGTTTGGCACCTCGATGTCAGCTCTTCGCCACCTGGAGCTGTAGGTGGTTCCAAGGGTTGGGCTGTTCGCCCATTAATGTGGTACGTGAGCTGGGTTCAGAACATGGTGAGACAGTTTGGTCCATATCCGGTGTGGGCGTTAGAGCATTGAGAGGACCTTTCCCTAGTACGAGAGGACTGGTAAGGACGCACCTCTGGTGTACTAGTTATCGTCCCTACGGTAAACGCTAGGTAGCCAAGTGCGGAGAGGATAATTGCTGAAAGCATATAAGTAGTAAGCCCACCCTAAGATGAGTGCTCTCTCCTCCGACTTCCCTAGAGTCTCCGATGTCACAGCCGAGACAGCGATGGGTTCTCCACCCATAGAGGGATGCAACGATAGAAGTATGGAAATAGGATAAGGTAGCGGCGAGACGAGCCGTTTAAATAGGTGTCAAGTGGAAGTGCAGTAATGTATGCAGCTGAGCATCCTAATGAACGAACGATTTGAACCTTGTTTCTGTAAGGCCTGATCAAATCGATCAGGCACTTGCCATCTATCTTCACTGTTCAACTCTTTGATAAAAGATGAAAAAACCAAAAAAAAAACTCTGCCCTTCCATCTCTTGGATAAATAGAGAGGGAGGGTAGAGTCCTTTGGTGTCCCTTCCAGTTAAGAATTGGGGCTTCACAATTACTGGCCAATATTTCTCTTATGTCTTTTCTCGTTTATGGTTCGATATTCTGGTGTCCTAGGCGTAGAGGAACCACACCAATCCATCTCGAATTTGGTGGTTAAACTCTACTGCAGTGACAATACTGTAGGGGAGGTCCTGCGGCAAAATAGCTCGATGCCAGAATGATAAAAAGCTTAACACCTCTTATTTGACTTTTTCACTATTTTGATAAGAAAAAGATCCAAATCCAAAACGCAAAGGTCGTCTTATTCAAAACCTCAATCATCACATCCCCTCTCTCCCACTTCACACCTCAGAACGCACTGTTCTTATAAAGAGAAAGGCGCTTTCCCATCTTCTTAACACGAAATGGAATGGCTGAGGAGAAGAAGGGTCCTTTTGGGGGTACCCCAGGAAGAGATCCAGTGGAGACGGGGTGGGCCTGTAGCTTAGAGGATTAGAGCACGTGGCTACGAACCACGGTGTCGGGGGTTCAAATCCCTCCTCGCCCACAGCCTTCCAAAGGGGGACGGGTCTTTACTTTCTCTCTGAGGGTAGAAAAATCATGATCAAAATAGCGGACGTAAAGCTATTGAACTTGGGTATGCTCTTTCCTTTTGTCGAAGTGGAATTGTAGAACAGAATGTGATATGATGAGATAGAATGCAATAGAAACAAGGATAGCGAATGGGTTATCTACTCCTAAGGGTCAAAGAAAGCCTTTTAATTCTATTCTTTATTTTTATATTAAAGAATAAATTAAATCTCCCCAAGTAGGATTCAAATCTACGACCAGTCAGTTAACAGCCGACCGCTCTATCACTGAGCTACTGAGGAACAAGGGGAGATTCGACCTCCTAGAGTTCAACTCCTGCTCTCAACCCATGAACAATATGAGTCCGAAGAGGCCTAGGTACGAGTGTAGGTTTCCATGAATATTCGAAAAAATATTACAAAACACAATTTATTCATAGATTATGTTCACTAATGGAGCTAGATATTTTTCCTTGATATTTGAAATATCTGCTGCTCCGATTAGATACACAACACACTTGGTTGCAAGTTTGGACTTTGACTTGAGAACACGATAAGTAGGGAATTCTAAATTGTACGGGTATTATTTTTCTAACCTCGCATGTGAAGAAATCCTTTAATCCGTGATGGATTTTGGGTGACACTGCTTTGTTCTCTCGGATCCTACTGCTGGAGTCTTCCATCCATCGAGTCTATGGAGAGTGATATGGGCATGTGAGCACCGAATAAGCGAAATGGCCGACACATCCGCATGGAAAGTTAGCTATTGGTGATGGATACTTGAAACAAACAGGTTCATTTCATTTCATAAAGTTTTATTCTTACATAATATTAGTAATAAGGACACAATGCACGCAGCAATGTGCTTATTCTATTCGGCAGTCAATCATTGACTGCAGACGAGTAGCTGTTTAATTATGAACCATTCGATCAGAAGAGATAGAGATCTCCCGAAGATCTCTCGATCAGTGGTTGGCGATGATCTGCTGGGCCTGTGTCTCGTACTTGAACCCGTAGCTGCTCTTCTTTGAACTGTCTGCCGACCAGATGAAGAGCCCCGGCAGCTTGTTCTGGCGCTGCAGCTCCTTGGCGGCGCTGATGCCAAGGTCCGGTGAGATGAGCCCGGTGGTGTTGCCGGTCATGAAGCTGGCGAGGACCTTGCCGCCGGGGTAGTTTGCCGCCTGCTTGTCGTAGAACTGGACGTAGAGCGGGACGTCGGTGTTGGCGCCGTACCCGTAGAACTGGAAGTTGACGTAGTCGATGACGCCCGAGTACTTCCTCCACAGCGGGATGTAGTACCGCTGCACGACGTCGTCCTCGAACGGCGCGATGGAGGTGGTGATGTACGGCATCCGGCGCTTCAGTTCCGTGAGGAGCCGGCCGACGCACTCTACGAAGGTGTTGACATCGGCGTCGGCGGCGAAGTGCTCGTAGTCGACGTCGACGCCGTCGAGCCCGTACGTGTTGATGATCCCCTCCAGGGACGCGACCGCGTTGGCCACCCACGAGTCGACGGACGACGGCGTGAACACGGCCTTCACGATGTCCTGCACGCTGTCGCCGCCCAGCCCGGCCATCACGGCCACGTTCGGGTGCGCCTTCTTGATGGCCGCCACCGCGGAGGGGGACAGCGCCGCCGTGTCCCAGAACGGGCTGAACACGCCATTGGTCGGCGTCGGCGTGGGTTTCTGGCTGACGGGCGTGTAGTCGATCGCGAAGGCCAGGATGAAGTGGAAGCTGAGGAACGCGTTGATCGGCACGTCGGAGAACTGCACACCCGTCGACTGCGCCCCGATGTACTCCCGGAACAGGTACCCGTTCGTCATGGCGGAGGAAGAAGATGAACAACGTGTGCGATCGAGGTGGCTGCGCGCTTAGCCGTGGATCGGAGGAGGCGAGATGGGGTCGTGCTTATATAGACGACTAGCGTAGTGTTTTGCTTCGGCGTGGATGCAGTGGTGGGCTAGCTGCTGGTGAATGGTGATAGAGCTAGTGATGCAACGTAGTAGTACTGCTATACTATCATCAGGTCAAGTTTGTGGTGCCAGACTTTTCTACGATCCCAGCTGTGATGAGCTAGTGCAAGAAGACTGGATAGCTCTCATCTTAGACGAAACTGGCCAAGAAATTCAGTTCATCAGCTGACTTTTGGACGATCGATCATTGTTCTGATGATGCCGACTCGAAGCAAAATTCTCGCATGCACGTGCTGCGAAGAGGTAAGGATATATAGCTTTCGGTCTCCAATATCCGCGTCGTCCTGTCGTGTGTCCGGCAAGTTGACGTGGCCAGAGCACTCCTCCGTCCTTTGACCCATATATGTCGATAGATTTTGCTTTCTTCGGAAGCTGGACCAACGGTGCAGCCGCCGCGTACCGCGCCGCAATACGAGGCATGCATCTATCCAGTACTGCTGGTACTTGGAGAATTTCTGCGTAGTCAGACCGGGCGGGCGTGCCGACTGTAGTTGGCCGATGGCGGACGGGGTTCGATCGGCTGAGGATCGTCAGGTCCATGATGGACACTAACGTGTGGGTCCAATACATGGCGCTCCTCTTTTAGACCCACATGTTGTTCAGCGGAGGCGAACCCGTCCGTTCGTCGATGTGACAAAATGCTATATTAAACAACGCACCGGTTTCACTGATGTATCTTTCCATTTTTACTAATTTATGGATCGATTTTGGAATTTCTGAATTTTTTTAAATTTTTATTTTTTCTGATTTTTTTTAAAATGAAAACCGATTGTTCGATAAAATCGAATCAGACTGATTTTATCGAAAATAAAAATTAGATCGGTTTTCACGGTTTTGTTAACCTTTTAGTGAAGATCAAACAGATCGGTTTGGCCTAATCACGGCGCGGTCTGGCTTATTTTGTGTCCGGGCCATTCCTGCAACTGTCTATAATTAAGATTTATTATTGTAATTTTATTTTATATGGAGTCAAATAAAACGGTGTGGTGGTGAGTATTTCACTATAGGTTATGAGTTAGAAACTATGTATCAAAATAAGTGTTTATTTGAGTTCCGTGCTATCACTTTGACTAATTGTTTATATTGATTTAATTAATGTTAACAATTTGAGCTTTATACTTTTATATTATCATAAGAAAATATTTTCATAATATTATATATTAAAATTAATTTATAGTTATATAAATTATTGGTCAAACATATTTTTTTACTGTAAGTACTACTCTCTCTAGTTTTAAAATATCCATGCGCACTAGAGTCGACAGTGTCTCCTACTGTGAAAATCCAGGGAAAAGTATCAAACCGTAGGAAAAGATATTTCCCTACAAATTTTTATAGGAAAATATCTTGGGGAGGACTATATTCTCTACGTGTTTTACTGATTTCGTAAGGAAAGCTGTATTTTTTTAAAAAAGGAAAAAATCAAATCGTTGGGGCACGTCGGCGTGCACCCCACTGCCCCACTGCCGCCGCTCCACCCTGCGCGCCGCTGCCTTGCCACTTCCCTCCGCACTTCGTCGCTGCGTAGCCGACGCCACTGCTCGCCCTCGCGACGTCTCCACTGCTACTGCACCGCCACCACCGGCCGCCCACCACCACTGCTGCGCTGCCCACTGCTGCCGGACACTCGCCTCATCGTTGCCACACTGCCCCATTCCTTCAGGGGGCGTTTGGCAAGAGCTGAGTTTGAAAAGAGTTTGAAAAAAGGAAAAGAGGAGAAGATTCAGACTTTTCATCTCTTCGCATCGTTCAATCTCGACCCATCTCTTATTTTCCAATTTTAAACCCATCTTTTATTTTTTAATTACCAAACGCCAATGAAAGTTAAGTGAGAGAGATTCAAGAAAGGAAGGGTGAGGAGAGATTTAGGAAATTTTGAATCATGGAAGAAGGATTTTTCTACGGTTTCTAAAAAACCACAGGGAAACTATCTTTCTTCTACGGATAGAAAGAAACTGTAAGGAATGAAAATACTCCGTGGGAAAAATAAAGAATTCTAGTTATTACTACTTGTTTTATTTAAAAATATAATAATTATTATATATATATTTTATTATAATTTAATTTATTAAAAATATTTAAAATAATATTAATAATTTTATATATTTATGTAATATTTTAAATAAGAAGAATAATAAAAAATAATCTTAAGAGCCAAGTGATAATATTTTACTAGGTTAGCAGTACTCCCTCCGTCCGAGCCAAAGTGTCGTTTTAGAGTTCAAAAATTGTCCCACTCGAAGTGTCGTCTTGGCTCGTTGCAGTCGTTCCGACAGCCATTTACTCCCTCTACCATTCGGCGAGCTGTCCACCACCACCCAAGGAGAGCTTCAGGCACCCCTCCCCGGCGAGCTCCCTGCCCCCATTCGAAGCGAGCTCACCACCTCGTCCCCCACGGCGCGACGAACTCCGGCTTTGCCCCTCTCCCAGCGTCGTCCCCGACGATGAAGGCCAGGAGCGGCCCGCCGGTGGTCACCGACGATGAAGGAGCGGCCGGCGTCGTCCTTGAGGAAGAGCCGGGCCGGCGCGGCTGCAACCCCATCGAGGAGCGCCTCGGCGGCGGCCCTGACGAAGAGTGGGCGACGCGGCAACCTCGAGGCGGCACGGCGACGAAGGCCATGAGCTGCCTTGCCACTTCGCTCCGCACTTCGTCGCCGCTTAGCCGACGCCACTGCTCGCCCTCGCGACACTCCTGTGGGACGGAGGGAGTACTTTAGAACGGAAGAGGCTGCCACTGAGCGTCCGTTCGGATCCCTGGGGTGCGACGTCCGCTACAGTAGAAATCAGAAATAGGGTCTGGAGCGGCAGCCAGCTCTCCCGACGCGCCCTGAGTCACTGACACCGGCGCGCACGCGTATCTTTATCACTCGGACAGGACAGCAACTCCTGCCGCCGGCTCCACTCCCCAGTCCACCTCCGTACTCCCTGCACCGTGCCCATACACGGCCGTAAGCAATACCGCCATCCAACGGTCCACGGGTCACCGGCTCATACACCGGGTCCACGCTCCTCCCCGACCCGTCCACCTCCCGCTCCGATCAGAGAGGAGGCGGACACCAGCGTGCGCCGCGGCGCCGACCGAAGCCCGATCCACCCGGTGACGCTTCGCCGCGAGCTTCGAGAATCCCTGTTCTCCTGCTCCTCCGCCGCCGGCTGACCCCAATCAACCATAACCCAGCTCGCTCACTGCTACTGCTACTGACGGCGCTGCTGCCGCTAGCGTTGCTACTGCGCAGTGGTGGTGCGGAAACCCTAGCTCCGATCGATGTCGCAGCAGGAGGCGGGTGCCGAGGAGCGGCCTGGGGGCCTCCCGCGAAGCGGCTCCG
>BCLG01001900.1:77638-91562 GCA_001602295.1 Zoysia matrella
AAATAATTTTTTTATAAAAATTATATTTTTATATTAAAAATTATATTTTTATATTAAAAATTATTTAATTTTTAGATATTGTTGGTAAAAATTAAAAAAAATTGACTTTATTTAAATTTAAAAATGCTTATATTTTGGAACAGAGGTAGTAAAGTGCTTTAGGAAAAAGAATTCATTTTTTAAATTATTTCATCTTTTACTGGCGGTTTAAATTCCACTTTAAATTTTACAAACGTATCCAATCCATCTTTGTTCCCCAATTAACTTCGTCTTTGGCTATTTAAAAAAAAAAAAAACTTCGTCTTTGGCGCGATTACCGTTACAGACGATCGCCAGTTGAATGCTCGCTGTCTGTCCGGGGTTGACTGACGCCCCCTGCGGATCGCAAAAGCTCAAACCAACTTCCGTACTCCAACGGCTATCTCCTTCCCCCTTCTGTCCAAACGCCGATGCCGCCGTCGCCATCCCCAGCCCACTGACCCCTCCCTCGTCCCCCGCAGCCCGCCGCCGCCATGCCGTCCTCCGCGGCCGCCATGACCAGGCCGTCATCCAGACCAACATCCTCCGCGTCCAAGCCCCGGAAAGCCTCCCGAACCGCGTCCCCCGCGACGGCGCCCAAGCCCGCCAAGACTGCGTCTGTTTCTGCCCGCCGCCGCAGCCCGCTCTCCGATCTCAACTCCGGGGACGCCGCCTCCGCCGCGCGCCCCGGCTGCTTCCGATTCCTCCTATCCACTACCGCGTCCGGCACTAGGTCCAGGTCCGCGTCCACCCCGCGGACGCCCGCCAAGCCTACGAGACAGAACTGCCGTGTCCCCGATCAGGAATCAAGAACCAGGGCGGAGCGACGCGCCGGCGGCCAGGAACAGCGGAAGAGGGCGCTGGACTCGGTCGGCGCGCGGGTAAGGAGGCAGGATCCGTTCCCCGCGAAGAAACAGGGGCCGGCGACTGCGGCGCAACAGCGGTTCGAGGTGCTGACGCCGGAGAAGAAGGCGGACTCCGGGTCCGCTCCCGCGTCGTCTGGCGCGACTCCGCCGGTCCACGCGTCAATCTCGCCGGAGGTGGCGGCGTGCGGGTCCGCCACGCCCGCGTGCTTCGCGGCGGGCCACCACGTCATCCCCGGCGTCGGCGACCGGCGCAAGTGCCGGCCCAGGGGCATCCTAGCCATGGCGGGCGAGGGGCTGACGAGCGAGGACCTTGACGCCGAGCCGTCCCGGGCGTCGATCCACTGGCTGTCCTCGCCGTCGGGGCAGGCGGTCGGGACGTGCTCGACAAAATGCGGGAACGAGGAGGTGTCCCCGCGGGGCGAGGACGCCGGGGTGGACTTGCTCGGGGACGAGATCTTCGTGCCGAGATGCTCCCTGGAGGACCCGTTCTGGCAATTCTCCCCGGACTGCACGGGGGTGTTAGGCTCTCCGCTGCTAGGTGGTCTGCTGGACTTTGGCACCCCAGCATCAGAGTTATCTGGGACAACGCCGTCGTCGGGATTTCTTCCTGTGCAGAAGACGCCCAGCAGCGGTGACAGCATTAGCCCCTTCTCACTTATTGTCAAGAGGGCATCGGCATCCTCGAGAGTGAGTTCTTTGTGTGCTCAGCAGGGGCTGGGCAGCAGCTACCGTCATGGCTCTGTAGCGGATTCGACAACAGTTTCTGGTGAGTCATGGCGTGAAAGTGTCGGCAATGGCACACGCTCTGGGTTGACAAGAACAAGCAGCCGTCTGATGAAGGTGATGGATCCAGTGGTGGAATGTCTTGAAATGATGACTTTGTCTCCACAGCCGGGAGATGCTGATTACGGTGGAAACGATGCACTGCCTGCACCGTTGCCTCAACTTAGCTTCCAGTTTGCAGAAGCTCCGGCGCCTCTGGAATCCGTAGACTTGACAACTTTTAAGATGTCTCCTCGTGACATAGAACTGAAGGGCAAAGAGGCCGGTTTCCGGAAACCATCGATGACAGATACTCGGATCTCCTGGCGAGAAGGTCTTGTTAGCAGAATGTTTGATATGGGTGACTTGGATTGCTGCAAATGGCTGTCTGATGATGAGGAAGCACCAGTGCTTTCGCACAATATCGAGGCTCTGTCGCTTCATACCAAATTTCAGCCAAGCAGTGGTCATTCATTACAGGAGGACGGTGACGACAATCCAATAGGAGGATTTGGCTCTGTTGAATTCAGTTACATCGATGATGAACTGAAGAATGACTGCAAGACATGTCGAAACCCTGTTGGAGTTGCCGAGTCAATGAGAGCAGAAGGGTTCGAGCTTGTCTCGTCTGATGACTCAGACTGGACTCTCTTCTACAAGAATGGCTTGTTTGAAACATGAACATATCCCCAACCGTCTAGATGAGTTCCTTTGTTCAGATGTTGTGTACCAGTTGTACTACTGGACCATAGCAAACACACGCGTTTGTGTTTGCCTCCTGTACTTCCTTTTTTCCAGCATATGGAGCTTCTTTCCATTCTTTGCGGTACATGTAAATTAGATGCTGGTAGATAGATCTGTTCCTGCAATAAACATTATTGGTTCCTTTTAATCCAGTGGCCACAGTTGGTTCAGAGCACCATGAGTGCGGCTGTGCCCAAGGCCAAAAACATTCCCGAAATTGTGAATTGTTGGTTCCTAATTAAATTAGTGAAGCTGTAAGCTGCTGGTATTTGTTTAACTTTCTAGATGAAAATTTAGTGATTCAACTGTCCGCCAAGAAATCAGGTAAACTTAAAGAAGATTATGAAGTCCTATTTTTTTTTTTCTAACAAACAAGTCATGGGTCCTGCTTGGATTGCAAGAATTCTATAGAAATCAGTTCCATTAAAAAAAAAGAATTGAAAAACTTTCTTGCATTCCAAACGAGACCTTACTGATTTTACTTGAAGCTTTTATTGTTCTTGTTCGTGATGAGGTATCCAAAGCTCGACTATTTCTATAACCCTGTGAGTGTGATATAGGCCCTGTTTATGACCCTCCCATTTTTTTTGAAAAAAAAACAGCTTTTAGAAACTGGAGGCCTCCAACCGTGTCACTTTTGTATCTGGTTATTGTAAATAACAGTTTCTCAATTTCTACTCCTAAGAAAGGATAGAGTTTGTCTCAAATCCAGTTAATACTGCGCGGCAAGTGCCGTTCGGCTGCCTGGTGGGTCCCGCCTGTCAGTACTGTTTAGCCGAGCGCTTTCGCTTGTGGCGGCTGGATAGGGTTTATCTCGTTTTCCTCCTTCCGCGAACGACGCCCTTCTCGGCGACAGCAGAGCAACGAGGAGTAGGAGCAGCAGGGGAGGCGCGATGATGGCTTCCAGGATCCGTTTCCACCGTAAGAGTTCTTTTCCTCCATCTTTCTTCCTCACTTCTTGGCGAGAAAAATGGCGAGACCACCAAAATTCCGATGCAGAGTACCCGGTGATGCCTTGCCCGTTCTGTAGCAGTAGCGAAGCTGCCGAGAATTCTTGTTGAATAGCTTGTTTTCTCCTCTTCACCTTAAAGGAAATTTTTTGAAGAAACAAAAATCTTATTTCTGGCTTACATTCCCCTTTCGAAAGAAGTCATCTTTCTTCTTTTCCTATTTTGCTTTATAACCATGAAATTCCTTTCGAAAGAGAGGGATTCCTCAGGTTTGGACTTAAATCCAAAGGGTTTTTAGAAAGACCTGACGAACGGGGAATGCCGCATGTTTGGTCTTGCTATTTATTCTTCAGAAGATTTTTAGGTTTAATTTGGTGTATTTGTTGTCTGCTTTCGTAGTTAGGCTGGTTAGAATCCGACCGAGCTGCTGTGCACCATCCCGTTCGTTTGCGGCTGTGAGAGCACAGAAGATTCAGCTGCCCAAGAAGTGAGGATTCTCAATTCCTTCTGTTCCATCTGTACTTGCCTTTTTTCTGCTTTGCGTGCTTTATAGTGCCTGTTACTGTTTGGAACTGCTGAGTGGATTAAGCCTGTAATACATAGTTATATGTTAGGAATCTTGTAAGTTGGACCAGTGGGTGAGAAAAGGTATTCTTAATTTGGTAATATCACTTGATTTTTGTTAGTATAGGTTTAAAAAGTCATTTTTTTGATTAGATTTTTCCATTAGCGCATACTCCATTGTATGTATGATTGCATTGGAAGTATATCGGTGTTCTGTCTCATTTATAATATACATAGCTGTGTTTTTATATAGGATAGCTATAGTTGGAGTGTATTTGAATCATCGATAAGCTTGTAACTTTAGATAATTATATTTTGTCATTCAACATGGGAATGCCAGTCCCAACCTTTTGCTTAAACTGTTAGTATTGACCAGCATGATTTTTTGTTTCTTGGTTAAAAATTGTATATTCCTGTTTCTTGACAAAATGTCAAAATGACATAATTTCTGTTAAAACTAGGTGAACAAAAGGGTGCCAAATTGTACAAGCTTTTTTACCATTCCGCGATTATTGTGTTCAACTTTTATTTTATCTCACTTATATCTTCTCACACAGCAAAAGACGATTGGATGAAGTATGCCTTGAAAGATTTCAACAATACAGCAGAACATACATCCAATCATGGATTCTTCAAGGTTAGTTTGTTCTTGTGATAGTTCCATGTGCTTGCATCTTTTAACTTATATGCTTGGCCTAGATTAGCTGGGTACTTTTACATTTAGGAATATTTGCTTCAAAAACCTAGCCACATAGTCCTTGAAACAGCCTCTTACAGAAATGTAGGATGTTATGTGCACCACCCCAGCCGGTCTCATCTAGGGGATAAGATCAGCCCCTATTATTCTTTCCCTATTTTCTCTCAATTAGTATAATCTTTCCTTTTATATAGGATCTCTAGTTTGTGGAGGTCCTTTAATTCAGGAGTCGAGTGGATAGGATCAGATCCTTTAATATAGGATCTATAGTTAACCGTAGAGGCTATAAATAAATGTAATCAAGGATTGAAGAAATTAAGCAATAGAACAGAAAAAAAATCTATTCTGGGGCCTCCCTTGCGCCTCCTGCCCTTTTGGGCGTGGTGGTGCTCAGGGCGCCAACCCTCTCTCTTCCATCCTCCGAGCAACAATCCTAACATCTGGTATCAGAGATGCCAGGTCCTCCTCTCACCACCGCTCTGCCGCCGCTCTACACCTGGGCGCCAAAACCCACTTGGGCGCCAGCCTCCAACTGGGCAGCGCCAAACCCCAACTGAGCACCGACCCACACGGGGGCGCCAACCCCCACCGGGACGCTAGACGCACCCATGGTTGCCACCATGAATAGGGACGACTTGGTCAAGGCACTCAAAGAAATAAACTGCACCCTCGCCGACTTCTCTGTTCGCCTCTCCATCTTAGCAAATCAACAGACGCCACAACCATCACCCACTGTCACCATTTCACCAGTGTTTTTCTATGAGATGCAAGACTATGGCATGACGGAGATGCCACCGCCGAGCGCGCCAAGCCGCCCCGAAACCGTAGTAGCAGACGTCGCCGCCGCCGCCGTGAGCCTCCCCATCGCCCCCCGTCAAGGACCTGGAGGGCAACATGGCGGCCGACCTACCGCTAGCCGCATCGTCCAGGCACCACACCACCCCGACTGGACCCAGTGTATCCACAAACTGTTGTCGGGCAACAAGCGACGGCCCTACGACATCTCCCGCTATGCCGGCCATCAGACCTCGGTGGAGGCCTCGGCGCTCACATTCGTCGCCGACCCTCCACTCGTTAGGGCACGTGGCACGCTCATCATCTCCGGCACTGAATCCAAGATCAGCAATACTGAGGGCCGCAACCTCCCTGCGGTTGAGGTTGGCACCGTCATGCACCCCAGTCTGCTGAACCTCGACCCTGGTGGCCACCTCGGGTGCCTTGAGATCTGACCGAGAGCACCCTAAAGAAGCTCGAGGAGGATAGGAGGTCCACAGCGACGACTACTGACAAGGACGCCATCCAAGCCGGTGGTCATCCGCCCATATCACCACCGGCAGCCCCACATTGAGGAAGGCCTCCTACCTGAACTGTAGCTCGAGGACGCGCTGCTTACCAAGGGACGGAGAAATGTTATGTGCGCCACCCCAGCCGGTCCCACCTAGGGGATAAAATCAGCCCCTATTATCCTTTCCCTATTTTCTCTCAATTAATATAATCTTTTTTTTATATAGGATCTCTAGTTTGTGGAGGTCCTTTAATTTAGGAGTCGAGTGGATAGGATCAGATCTTTTAATATAGGATCCATAGTTAGCCGCAAAAGCTATAAATAAGTGTAATCAGGGATTGAAGAAATTAATCAATAGAACAGAAAAAATTTGTTCTGGGGCTTCCCCTGCGCCTCCTGCCCTTCTGGGCGCCGTGGTGCTCACGGCGCCAACCCTCTCTCTTCCATCCCCCGATCAATGATCCTAACATAGGGAAAGGCTGCGTATAATAGACCCATAGTGGTCAGACTCCTCTCTGGACCATGCGCATGCAGGAGCTATATGCACCAGGCTGCCCTTTATTGTATTAGTCGACACCCAAAGCAAGGGTATACTTTTCAGAATAAACCCAGAAATTTTATATTCAAGGCTTACTCATAGGTTTGTGGAATCATAATCTATGTACTATATTCCATCATGACAGTTATCTCTATATTTCAACATGAATAATGATCATATAGAACCTGTGTCAACCTATGCATTCCATTAAATATAAATCTGTATTGTCCCACATGCTGTTCCGCACCTGAATTCGGTTGCCATGCTGCTTAATGGGTGACCACTAACCGCCTTTTCAACTGTGTTGACTAGTGTGACACGTAAGAAATCCATAATACTAAAATGTATATAATCTAGCTAATGCAATACATTGTACTATGTAAGAGTATAAATATCACAGGCCATATAAAAAATAATTAATCCCTTGCCCCTTTTTCCCTAACACTTTTGTTTGTTTTCTTTTTCTATGTCAGATAATAATCACTTTGATTGCTTGGAAAAAAATGATACTAATTTTTTCTGTCTTCTACCTACACATATGTATATTTGTAGTGTCTAGATTCACAGTTTTAATTTTCTTTCTCATGCTCCTGGTGCATGCGATATATATAGTTAGTTTCTCATATTATTAGATGTTTACCATTTCTGGACCCTACATACATAGTATACCCCCACAATGTTGTATCCAACAATCCTTTCTCTATTGAACTTTCTTAATATTTCTGTAGGTAAAGTCCATGTGGATGGAAGAGTTGTGAATAAAGCTGGAACACAAGTATCTGACAAGTCAGTCATTGAAATCAAGGCAGAAATCCCAAAATATGTATGTAGGTGATGCTCTAATTATTCTGCTTAAAATTCATTGTGCTTTTATTGGAACAAAATAGATTTTGATGTTTATACATTCTTGTTTTTGAAAACAAAAAACAGAGCAGGGCATAAGCTTGAGGCAGCTATCAAAGAATTTGGTATTGATTGTGATGGAAAAGTAGCCCTTGATTCGGGGTTATCCACAGGCGGTTTTACTGACTGCTTACTTCAGCATGGTGCTTCACATGTCTACGGTGTGGATGTTGGCTATGGACAGGTTTTGTTACTGACTTGATATTTTCTAGCATTCTAGCTCCTAGTAGCCTTATGCTAACTTTAGTTGGTATGTGACTGAGCAGTGTAACTTTAAAATTTTGTGTGCTCTGATTTATTGCAGGTGGCTGAAAAAATCCGTACACATGAACAGGTTTCAGTGATCGAACGTACAAATTTAAGATATCTGTCGGAACTGCCACAATTGGTTGACTTGGTGACGTTGGACCTATCATTTATCTCCATTCTCTTGGTACGATCTTGTGGTTCTGGCTCTATTAATTATGAAATTTGTATATGTTTAGTGGCCAGAAAATCATCATTATTTTATTTTATGAATCTTGTACATGTGAGTATATGTTAACATAGTAAAGCCTTGCTCATTCGTGTTGAAAGATTGCACTTGTCTTTTTGCTTATTGAAAAATTGCAGTAGTCTTTTGCTGTCTGTTCTTTATTTGATTCTTTTGCGAACAAAGTTCTCCATTTTCTTCTGATATTAGCTTTCTTTGTATAATTTTTTTTTGCATTAGCCTATTCAAGTGTTGAGCAGATTGGTTAAAGAAACCAAGGACTTCTGAAGTTGTCTTTGTTTATTCTTTAGGGCAACCCATTTGACTGTTCAGATGACCAAAACTGACTTCCTAACAGTTATTAGGCATGAGTTCAGCATCCTTAAGGAACATAGGGAACAATACTTGCATTAGAAAAATGTAATACACTCACTCCTATGCTAATGTGGGATGCACATGCAGCTATTGAGTCTTCCTTTTTCATTGCATTCCATCTTTCGGAAGCATGATGGTCATCAACATTAATTTGCTTTGCTATCTTTGATATCTAGGTTATGCCTGCTGTGATCAAAGTAATGAAGGCGGACTCCATATTGATAACACTGATTAAGCCTCAATTTGAAGCTCGTAGATCACAGGTGACATTGAATGGAATGGTCAATTACTTGGTTTGAGTTTACTTGTTGAGAGGTAAGCTAGTCACTCAAAGTAAATCTTTCTTTGATTATACTCAGGTAGGAGGTGGTGGCATTGTTCGAGATCCTCTGGTTCACCAAGAGGTAATAGTTCTCTGTTTCATTTCCATCATATTATCTCTATGATAACCTTACAAACTCATAAGTAATTGCTAATTGTTTTTGTTTCTCGTTACTTTTGCATTAGCCATGGATTTCTGATGATATGGCTATATGAGATTGTTTTGCTTTTTTGGTTTATGTATATTGAAGCATGTTTCCCAGCTTATTTTTGACGTAGTGTTTTTGTGGGGGTTTATGCAACCCAGGTTCTTGACAGGATAATTTCAGGCGTGGAAGATTTTGGCTTCAGCAATAAGGGCTGGATCGAATCACCCATTAAGGGTGCAGAAGGGAACAAGGAATTTCTTGCTTGCTTCCATAGAATCCCTACAGCAGAGCTAGGACCAGCGGCAGAGATAGATGCAACAGCAACATGATTATATCTGAACCAAACCCAGGGAAGCAGTTGGACTGAATCAGGGATGTTATTTGAGTGAGGCTAAGGCACCGCGATATGTTCATTACCATTTTCTAACTATGTGGTGGTATCACGGCGTGCCATAAAATATTGGAAAGTTCTCAATGAAGGCATATTTTAAAGTTACTATACGAGTACAAAATGTATTGAAATTTTGGTTTGTTAAACGAGAGGGTCAAAAGTATTCAGTCAAGCAATGACTCTTGAGGGATGCGCCTGGTATGACCCAAGTCGGAACTTGGAACAGATATGTTAAGAATGTCACTTGGCTTTTGTTACCAAGGGTAAAGGGGAAAAGGTCACCTTATTTTGTTGTAAACTGGCGACTCAACAATGCAACTTGTATCCGATGCTAAAGGCGTTCTGCTTAACGTAAAAGCTTTATGTTGCACCAGTATCTAATCCTTGCGGACGTTGGGGTTTGTAACATGACCACGTGCTTTTGCTACTAACTTCATCGCGATCAAAAATCCAGCGAACAGCATAAGGTCGGTGCAAAGGAAGATGTCTTTGCCGACAACGCATCGAACGCAAGCAAATGCTCATTTGGACTTCGGATATAACACGATATCACAAGCATATTCAAAAGGTCAATGAACCATTGTCTAAGATTTGACTCGTTTACAGATTTTGAACTCAAGAATAGGCCAGATAGATGAAACGTACGAGCAAAATGAGCATCCGTAAGAACAGGACCGCTGATCGAGTTTTCTCGGCAGTGACCTTACACATAGGGTATAGGGAAGACAAACGATCATCACGTCAACTGGGGTTTGACGGACGTTTAAAAGATTTTAAAAATGGTAAATAAGAGAATCGCTCGCCCAGCACCATGAGGAACAGAACACTATTTAGGCTGACGTATAAATAATTGTAGAGCAAGCGTGTTCGCATTTTCTGATGCGAGTGTTTCTGAACAAATGTGACCGACTGTAATTCTGTGAAATTAGAGTACGTAAAATTCCAAAAAAAAAAAGAGCAGGTTTGATAGTTATTCGTTGGCGCATAAAAAATCCAAGATATTGTAGAAGCCTCGTTGAAACCTGTGGTCTGCCTGGAGCCACGCGAGCTTCTGCCTGGCCGACCATGTTCGTATTTTGATTTTGCCATCTACAGTAGGAGTATATCTATCGTGTTCGTTGATTCTTTGTGCGGGCGAGCGCAACTTGAACCTTGTCTCCCCCCATGTGACGGGACTGCTCGTGTTGACAACTGGCAAGATACTCCTGGAGATTTTATTTTTCTTCAAATATTAAAAAATCTGTGGTCATCAAATGAAATTAACCTTTCTTGGCCGTCAAGTATTAACTTCCTTGAGCTGCAAAATTAACTTCCTCTCTGACCACGGGTGAAGAATTCAGTCAGCCAAATATTCGACACGAATAAATCGTTATGGTTATCACATCAATTTTAGTTGAAACGGAAGAGAAAAACGCAAGAAATCAAGAAGAAAATGTTAGACTACTAATCATATTACTATAGGAATAATCACGATCAAGAAGAAAAATGCCAATTGCCAAAGCGGGAAGGCGCGACGTGGCCCACTTGGCCGGCATGGGTTCCTCAACTTGGTCCTAGCTCGATGCAGTGTATCCGCCCCTCTTCCTTCCTCCCTCCCCCAACGTCCGGAGCTCCCGAGAGATCTTCCAGATCCTCCGTACATCTCTCTCTCCGCGTCATTATGCTAATCACGCTCCCGCCTCGGTTCCATCCGCTCCACGCCAATCCGCCCCCGTAGTCTCAGTTCCGGCCGGCGCTGGTTCTCGGTTCTTGGGAGGACAAGAAAGGAGAGAGCTTGTTCAGGTGGACGAACGGTACGGACGGGAGCGCAGCGCTGAGTGCTAGTACTTCAGGAGCAAAGGTAACGCCTCTCGTCTTCTTTACACGCGAGATAATTTTGGTTTCCCTTCTAGTTGGCCTCATCGGCCGGGTTGTCTGAAGCTAGCAGCTTACTATTATTCTCTTGGTTGAAATTTCAGATGACTTTGACTTATGGCATGATTGATTCGTAGTAGCATTTCATTGGTAATGTCAGTTCCAATAAGAAACACATTCAGTTACGCTGCCCAAGGTTTAATTTCCCGCGAAATTTCAGTTCGTACTATAACAGAGACTACTGTTGTTGCTCGCTTCAGGCGCAACTCTTCCGGCGCAGGTGACACGCAATCCCCGACGCCGGCTACCACGAACCTCAGATCCGATCGCACCATTCAGAACCACGTCGCGGGCGGCGATGGCCGGCCGAACCGGCGCGCTTGAAGTCAGCAGCCAGATGAGGAGCCCCGCTCCAAACGCGGCGAAGCGGCATCTCTGGCGGCAGCAGCAGGAGGGCGAGGCGGACTTCAACGACAAGAAGGTCATCGCGTCGACCTGCTTCAGCATCGGAGCGTCCCTCGCGCTCGCCTGCTTCGCCGTGTCGCTGCTCGTGCTGCCGCTGGTGCTGCCTCCGTTGCCGCCGCCGCCGTCGCTGCTGCTGTGGTTGCCGGTGTGCCTGCTCGTGTTGCTGGTCGTGGTGGCCTTCGTGCCCGCGGATGTAAGGAGCATGGCTTCGTCTTACTTGTGACTGAGTAGGCGGATTTGGGGGAACATTCTATGTGGTGGCTTCTTGGCGTGAGAATATGAGAGGAGTGCACATGTGTCCCCTCCCTTTTAGAAGAATTGGATTTCGAAAGGGGAATTTTGGTGGCCATAGAAGATAATTGCGACGGCTGTGCATGTAATAGAGCTAAAGCAGTCCCGTCATAGAAGAAGCGATGGCATAAGAGGTGAATTTAAGGTGATTTCAGCCTGCCCAATGGCCAAAATCTGTATGTGAACCATGTGAACATAATTGCATACAAATACAATACTCAAATTAGTGGAAAAAAAAGCTCAATATACTGCAGAAGTGGTATCAGGTTTTTACAGTTGGCAACACAAATGGTCAAATATGAAATTAAAAATCATCAACAGTGTTAATATTTTAAAACCGTACGATCAACATTCAACGCCTTTTCAAAACAGTATACTGTAACAGGCATGCTGAGAAGAAGAGTAAACAGCGCAATTGCTGTCTCTACAGGTTGTTGATTGGAGCGTAGATTATAGGCGCATTGCTCAAACATAGTCGTGCATGTTATCTTGCGATGCCATAAACCTGTTATGGAGACTAATTACTCTATTTATATTAATGCATCCACTGAACACTAGCGTCGTATGATCTATCGGTAAGTGGCAGTAGCATTCTGTAGTTGACCAATAAGTTCACATCGACCATTTTAATTGGTTGGGCATTAGTTATAGCAAACAATCAAACATATATGACATGTGCTAACAGTCATTTGTACGGTACCGCATAAGAAAGGCTCCTTTTGGAATGATGAAATTTCGCGTGAGACATAGGCCCCGTTTGGAACAACTTTGCACCAACACGATTCCATTGGAATTTGACTTACCCCTGAAGCAGCTGCGGACCGAATCAGATGTGGAATGAAGCGGGGTGTTTGGCGGGCCGGCTTCTCTGCAACGCTGCCTCCTGTTCGTCACCGTCCTGCTCATCGCTGGAGGAAGGGCCGATTCACCCACCGGTCCTTGGGGAAGAACGAGCCCATCAAGTCGGAGCCGAGAATGGAGGTGGGGGAGACAGGGGCGTGGTGCGGAGGCAGGGGCGCCGGAGGAGAGAGGCAGGGGGGCGCAACGGAGGCGGGGGCGCGCAGAGGCAGGGGCGCCGGAGGAGGGAGGCCGGGTCGCCGGTGGAGGGTAGCAACGGTGGGGCCGCGCAATGGAGGCGGGGGCGAGGATGCGCCGGAGGAGTAACGCAGGTCACCGGCGGATGGAGGTAAGGCGGGGAAAGATGCGGGGACGAAGGAGGAGGCGAGGACCGTGGGGCGTCGGCAGGCGTCGAGGGCTTTCCCCAGAAGCGACCGTTCGGCCGATTCCGCGTCGTAGTGTTACATGCGCGTCAGGAGGAATCGTGGCCGCCAAACGCCGGCTGAGCGTTTGGGATCGTTTGCCGTGTATTTTCAATGGAATCAGTAAATAATCGGTTCCAAACGAGGCCATAGAAGATTCAGTGATCTATCTTCTAAGGAGTCCTGGAGATCGGCTACTCCCCGTTATAATTAGTTTCTGTACTGTTGTTACACAAATGCATTTCAGAGAAACACTTGTACCAATGTTGTAGACGCACTCATAGAAAAAAAATATCAGCACCGGTTAAAAAAGTCAACAAAACAAAGTGACTGAAGAAGTCATATCGAGTAAAAAAAAAAAAAGAAGCGGAAGGGATAGTTTGTTTAGTTGGTTTCTTAATTAATTAGTTGTTTGGTATATCTAGATTAAAGATGCTATTTGTTCAGTTAATCTAGAATAAGTAGTTTGTTCCTAGTGCAGGCAGGCGCCATATTATTAAAGGTGCTTTAGATTGAGTCTGTACCAATACAAGCATGGGCAAACAATTTGGACTGAGACACAGTAGTGCATATTTCGCTGCATTCCTGATTTCAGAGCAAGGCCTCAATGTGGGTTAGAGATTACTTATTGCACTGACACACCAAAGTGGAGAGAACAATTTTTTTTTTTATAAAAAAAAAGGTCAAGCACATCTCACTGAAGAAAGTGACCTTGTTGACGTCTCGATTAATTGCACATCAAATATTTAAGGGCAACAAAGTGCAGTAGCAGTATGCATACATCAAAGTAATACCAAATATGCAATTAAAAGAGACACTCTTGAATTTTATTATGACAGAAATCCAATCAACATTGATCTGATGGAGGAAAAACTTGCAGCATTAATTCCATTCAAGAATGATGCTTCATGGGACCAGAATAGTGAAGAACATCAAGTCATGAACTGATTGACCTCCAGAAAAGGTGCCTGAGAATAAAGAGTTGAAATTTCACTTTCATGACTTTTTTGTTTCCAACAA